>WWET01000597.1:360060-377192 GCA_011038615.1 Limnodynastes dumerilii
ATATATATATATATATATATATATATAGCTTCAACATAGCACTGACATGATCCTATATAGAATACAAAACCCGAGATTTTCATATAAAAATCTGAGATCTGTGTGATGAAAAATTGTGTTTTGCATCGATTTGCGATCTGAGTTTGGTATGAGGATCCTAGTTTAAACTGAATTTTAGCTGCTGCTAAAACCAGTGTACAGCAAAATACAAACTAATCAGCTAAAGATCTTCTTATTGCTCCTCATAATTCATTTCCAACATTGCTGCGTAGGATTATTATTAATGCTTATTTATATAACACCACAACTTTTACACTGTGCTTTACAGAGGACATTAAACATTTACATCAGTCTCTGCCCCTATTGGAGCTACATACTAAGGTCCCTAACACATACATGCATAGACTAGGATTAGTTTAGTCACAGCCAGTTAATCTACCAGCATGTGTTTTTTTTTGGTGTGTGGAAGGAAACCAGAGTTCCCAGAGGAATCCCACGCAGACACGTGGGAGAATATACAAACTCGACACAGATGAGGGCTAGGGACAGATTTACGAAGCTGCGGGTTTGGAAAAGTGGAGATGTTGCCCATAGCAACCAAAAAGATTCTAGCTGACTCTAGTATGCAATAGGAAAGTGAGAGCTAGAATCTGATTGGTTGCTATAGGCAACATCTCCACTTTTCCAAACTCGCAGCTTAGTAAATCTGTCCCCTAGTCCTGGAATCGAACTCATGACCTTAATGCTGTGAGGCACAAGTGCTAGTCACTGAGCCACCATACTGCTCCGTAAAATATGCCTTAGCCTTAAAACTGTGCTGTTAATATGAGTCTGTTGCTCCTGGTTTTGCTTTTATTTTTTTCCTTGCAATTGTCTTTCTTTAGACAAAAACATGGGAAGTGTTTTAATAATAATGAAATTCACACAATGGAGGCGTAAAGCGTGTCTCTCCCCTGCTGTTGTAACAGTTACAAACCATATAAGTCACCTTGTGCTTTTTAATGAGGGACATGTAATGTAATGTATTCTCAGGTGGTAAAAGTTGGATGCTTTGAAATATTATTACAAATCACCTTCCAAGAGAAACAGCTCATCCAATTTAATCTTCTTAACTGTAAAAGGGGTCTGTTATATATCACTGTGTGAGACTCTGTGGGTCACTTTTGTAACCAATTTAATAAGCAGAACAGTTCCGGCTGCTTCTCAAAGTCCATGATTTGCAGAACTACTTCACAGGCAAAGCAATGCAATGTCTTTTATTTAAAGGTGCCAACAGTCCATGAAATATTTTCTCCCAGATGACTTAATATAATTGCAAGCTCTGCACATTACTGACTAAGGCCAGTATTCAGAGTACCGGACGTATAACATATACGTCCGGTGTTTAGCGATTTTTACTACTGCGCATGAGTAGTTGTTTTTTTTACGTAATCTATGTATCTTTTTCTTATGTAGATTGCGGAAATGCGGTCTAAACTCCTGGGACTTTGCATGCGATTGCAGAATCGCCTGCAAAATCCCAGGAGTTTAGCAAAATCAACCTTTGTAAATATACCCCTTAGACCCCAGGCCTTGGTAAGCAGCTACTCATAACATTTAATTCATGGCTATATTTTTAGTGAATTCACATTGGAATCGCTGGAAAAGGAAACATTGTGCTTGACTGTAGAGTGTATGTCATTTACCTTGTGTATGCATGTAGGGATTCACAGCTGCAGTGTTGTTCAAACCTAAGCTTTTAATAAGTTGTGTGGGATTTTAGCAAATGCAGGATGAGTTCTGGTTTACATTCTAGTCTGGATCATGCCCAAAAAATATCTCAATTATGGGATTGCAGCTGATAGCATGAAATTATGAATCAAAAACTTGGGACTAATCATTTCCTGTATAGGAAATTTGCTAAAAATGCTCTTCTGAACTGTCATGTAACTGAATCTAATAATTATAATAGTGAACATTCTAAAAATATGTATATTGAACAACCACTGGTCAGCTATAAGCTTTTATGGCAGGATTAGATGTTTAACCCCTTTTTTCTATATATGTGATGTAAGCAAGTAGAAATATTAGCACAACAACATTCTTCTAAATAAAATATTTTAGTTTGTTGTTTTATTAATGTATAGGTGTTTACGTTATACCTATTGCATTGCATTTGAAGCAATAGGAAACTAGTCATTTGTTTTAGCGCCAGATTGTCTCTCTCTTTCTTGAAAAGCAATTTTAAAGCAATGAGTGGCTGCTATAAAAACTACTGATTGGTAATTCATTTTAGCTCATGTTTGGCATTTCAGTCTTCTGTAAGGTTACATAAGTTTGCTGTATTCATTAAACATATTTTTTACAAATTTTAAGACACTTAGGGATGACAGTAATACCGCAAATTGTTTTGTAAATAGTATAATCATAATCAAAAAAGCAGTAATAACTTATTTAAAATAAAAAATGTATACAATATTTTCCAAGAGGATACAGGCATATTGCAGTGGATTGTCAGACTGTCACCTTTATTGGGACTAGACTTGCTGGGACTGTTGGAAGGTCACTGCCTGGTGAGTGTTGATTGTAGAACCGTGTGGAAGGTGTAGTAATTAAGGGAGTCTGCGGGTAGCCTAGGGCATATGAAGCTATAGGAAGTTCCTCAGAGGTGTGGTCTACATTGTGATACTACCATGTTCCTAACGCAGTGATGTGACATGCATAGAATTATGTGGTCATGATCTATTTTAGAAGCATAAACTTTTTCAAAATACAGGGAAGAAAGGACATCTTTTTATTTTTGGTGGACTATAGAGCATGGATACTGCCAAAATAATCACCTTGACATAGTTTTGCATAAATATCTCACACAGGTGCATAACTATATGGGGTGCAAGGCGTGCAGAAGCTACGGGCCCAGAGGAGAGGGGGCCCATGGCAGCCACTCCCCCTGCACTCGGAGGCTGACAGCTTAAAACAGCGCTCAACACTTCATGTATGAGTGCTAAGCACTGTTTAAAAAATGCATTGACAGCTTCTGTCACGCAGATGGGCCTGCTCAGCTCTGGCCCAATACATGGCTCCCCTCATCCAGGCATGAGTATTCTGGTTTAAATGAAAAGCCTATAAGTTCTTAAAAAATAAAGTGTGAAAATGACTGAGCTAATCTAAGACATGCCAGCAGCAATTATATGCTACAAGATGGTGCCAGGACAGATCAACAAGGAAGAGATTAGTCATTCCAGGAGGTCAGAGCAGTTCCTGTAATTGCAGAGCCCAGACTGACAGCTAGCATATATCTATGTTGTGTGCAATAAATAAAGACATGTAGTCATCTATTTAGTAAGCAAAGAGAGAGAGGAAAAATATAAAGAGAAAACACTAAGAGCAGCACGCAACCAAGCATGCAAGTCCTAAAAAGGCTGCATACGATCCAAAGACACACGCAGTGGTACCTCTGGATGCAATTACAGCATCGTCATCGAGAGGCACAATCACCTGTCTGTATGTACTGAGCATGTGCAATACAAATGAATTCTGCATCGGGCAGATGCCACTCAATGCAGAATTCCTTTGCACTGAGCATGCGCAGTACATACTCACACGCGTTTTCTGTCCAATGTGTCCAAGTATTGCTCTTGCTGAGGATTTGCCCTCATAAATGTACACTACTTGTGTATAGTTCATAAAACAACAGAGCAACAATCTTGTTTACAAGCAATGAGGAGATGCCACTAATCTGGATGAGTACCTTCTAGGTTCTATAGTAACTCACTGGTCAAATCTTGTCCAGAAACTGCATGTACGGAATTGCTTACAACATTTTTATCAATTATGACTCCTTCTGACCAGCGCCCCAAAGCGGTGTTTATGTGGTTTGCCGGCATGATGGTCTATTTTGCAAAATTCCGTTGTACAGAATTTTAAACATCAGTGCTGCAACTCTCACAGGAGTACGTAAGCACGTAAGCACCCTAACCTTCCACTTCAGCCTTTAACCTTCCCCTTCTTGAACCCTAACCCTCCATGTCCTGGAGTCTAACCCTAAACTTCCCCTTAACAGCTAAACCTAACCCTTCCTTCAGGAAGCTTAACCCTAACTGTCCCTTCTCCCGGCCAAACCCTAACCTAAGCCGAATTGTTGCAAACATTTCAGCAATAAAACAAGCCGCCATTCAGCTGGTGGTTGTATCATTGTCAAAATAGTGGCAGCTGGACCAGCATCCACAATCTCCCACAGGCAAATACTGGCTCTAAATCTTTGCCCCCCCCTCTCTTTTTTTCTTAGCACCCCTGCTTACAACTAAAGAAGATGAATGGGAGAGGATAGCAGTGAACTCACCAAACCCATAAAAGACTGGCAGAATTGTAAGTTTAAATAAAGTTATTGCAGACATAGCTCTTACTCCAGTTATAGAACATGTTACATTATTCTGAACATTACCAGGTACAAAAGCACCTCAATCTATGTGACTCACAATTTCATATGATCACATATGATCATGTCACAAAATATGGTGCCCTCAGAATGTGATTTCGCTGTAACGTAAATGTTTGTGCACCAGGGGCAAAGTATAGCAGTGAACTCACCAAACCCATAAAAGACTGGCAGAATTGTAAGTTTAAATACATTTATTGCAAACATAGCTCTTGCTCCAGTTATAGAACATGTTAAATTATTCTGAACATTACCAGGTACAAAAGCGCCTCAATCTATGTGACTCACAATTTCATATGATCACATATGATCATGTCACAAAATATGGTGCCCTCAGAATGTGATTTTGCTGTAACGTAAATGTTTGTGCACCAGGGGCAAGAAAAGAAACAGGTGGCATTAGCCCTCAAATGTGACCATGCTCTTGCACAGCATAAAAACCCCTGGGCATTCGTCCCTCTCTGATAGTATTCTCACCCATTATGCAGAACTAACACTATTTTTGCAATTCCTCACATGCCTGAACAGATGGTACAAAATGGTTATGAAACTACTCTTTAAATATATCTGATATTATCCAATATTTTTTATTGCAGTTAAAGAAGACTGGTGTGCTCGTATTTTCCTGATGAAAGCAGCAAAGGCATAAAGAATGGATCCAGTGTCTGAGAAGCAGTTTTGTTCACCCAGTGCAGTGTTCCATGACTCTTCATCAGCTTGAAACCCTCAATCCTTTACTCATCTGCATGGTAGATTTGCTCTGGAGAATATCTATTCACCTCATGGCTTATCTGTAACGTCAGTATTGGCAAATGGGTCTGCTGAACTCACTTTTGATATGGCACCTTGGTGTAATCCCAGGTTGAGGCTTAACACACCATAACACACCATTACTGCTTGCTTTAAAATCCCTTGAATATCCTTGGTCATTATCAAAGTTTTGACACAAAGCCTCTGCTTTATCTTATAATAGCCCCCCCAATTTGGCTTATCTTCTGCCCTTACCCGTGTAATCTACATAACCACAGCATTATACAAATGATTGTCTTGGCAGAGTTTTAATCTCTTACTTTGTAGTTCATCCCTAATGTCAAATTCCAGGACGAATTCCCCTTACTTAGAGTCTACTTTTATCTACCCACAAAGTGTTGACATCCCTACACAAAGCTCTTTAGGCACTTTTGCTTCCATAAGAAATGCGTGTGTGTGTAAAAATAAAATGAGGTACCACATAGAGCAAATATCTTCTTTAATATAAAACTGTTGTAAGACTGTTAAAATGCGTATGTTTAGAAACAATTTGAGTATTAAGCTCGAGTTACCAAACCACTTTGGATGCTTTATGAGTAAATGTCCTCTGTAAAAACAATGGTATTCCAAGTTCAATCATCTGCATGCATGGTATATTATCTATATATATAAAAGCCATTCTGATCCACATCATTATGCACATGTACTCCGATATATAGAAAGGACCCACCATGCCATCTTGGATATGGCAGAAAGGTACAGGATGCAGAGATAAGTGGGGACTGAGAGCTAAAGAAACATGATGGAAATACTGGGGGTTAGAGACACATGATGGGGAATACTGGGAGCTGGAGAGACATTATGGGGAATACTGGGGGGGTTGGAGACATGATGGGGACACAGTGAGTTGGAGATACTTGATGGGGGATTGTTGGAGGCTGGAAAGACATGATTGGGGATATTGGGAAGTGAAGAAATGTGATGGGAAAACTGGGGGTTGAAGACACATGATAGGGGATACTGTGGGTCTGGAGAGAAATGATGGGAAATATTTTGGAGCTAGAAAGACATATTGGGGAATACTGGGGAGATGGAGACACATGATGGGGGGACACTGTGAGCTGGAGAGTCTTGATGGGGGATATTGGGAGGCTGGAGAGACATGATGAGGGATAATGAGCTGTAGAGACATGATGGAGAATACTAAGGGGTTGGGAATACTGGGAGGCCGAAGAGACATGATGGGGGATACCAGGAGCTGGAGAGATATGATGGGTATACTGGGGGGTTGGGGTAGTTAAGACACATGATGGGGATGCTGGTAAATGGAATGACATGAGTAGGGAATATTGGTGAGACTGGAAACACATGATGGGAAATATTTTATTCTGTCTTTTCGATGGGGCTTTGACTAGTCTAGTATAGATAGTATAGTATATACAGTATATTCCAAATCCATAGCTGGTTACTCCAGCTGTTCCCCCCCTCTTACAAATAGTCCACAAACAGCATACAAAAGAAAACCTGCTCTGTCTAAACTCTAGATCAGGGCTGGAAGTGAGGGGTAAATGGGGGTATGCTATACCATCACTTTTCCCACTGATTTAATTAAAAAGCTATAAATCTCCATTCACTTGTATTATTTCTATATTTTCATACCACCACTTCTAAATGTTCATACCATCACTTCTAAATGTCCATACCGCCACTTCTAAATGTCCATACCATCACTTCTAAATGTCCATACCATCACTTCTAAATGTCTATACCACCACTTCTAAATGTCCACTTCGACCACTGCTGTAGATGATATTGAGAAGCCATGAAACTGGGTACACACTATACACTATAAGCTAGGTACATACACTACACAGTACATGTGTTGTGTATATATATTTTTTTATATTTTCATATTATAACAGGACAAACATTGTAAGATAATTGAGATAGCTGATTCCACTACACTAATGCTGTATAGATTATAAAATTATCGGGCTATTCAGCTAATTATCAGTTAATGGGCCCAATAATGTGTGTATGCTGGACAAAGTCAGAATAGTCCAGCGATGCTTTTGAGCGATAATTGGTTCGGCTGGTTTACATAAACGCTAAAAATGCCGCTGTTCTGATCCTATTAGAATGATACAAGCATGTCTAAAATCTTGATCCTGTCAATGGTTGATGTGTTCACGCTTCATGATCTGCTAGACTGTGCTGGTAACCGGGGAAATCGTTTAAGTGTACTTGTAATATAATTCACCCAGTGTATTGTATTGTTTTGGTCCATCATCCACCACAATCCACAGACAGGCTCCCCCTTCACGAGCCAAGGGCAAGGCATTGGGTACCATATAGTCAACCAATTCCAATGCAGTCATCAGTTAATAAAACTATGTATCCTATTATTTAAACACTATATAGACCTTTTGACATTATTTAATTGAGAACTGCCTGACTGATTGGTGTGAGAGTGAGTTCTCAACTGTTTACTTTTTATAGAAAAGTAATACAAATAAAGCTAGATTAAAGCAAAGCTACAAGACAAAATCCAGATTTATAATCTCACTGCACTTGTAAAAAACGCTCATTTTTCAGTAGTCTAGATCCAGTTAATTGACCGTGTTGTCCCCACCTAACGTTGGGCCGGTTCCTCAACTCTGGCTGACAGGGGACTCACGCAAGTCATTTGCGTAAGTCCCGTCTGGGAACATCTGCACATACGCATGACAGATGTTCCCTGTGCGTAAGTACTAACATATGTAAGTACTTACGATGAAGGGGCAGACCCTTGCGATGGCTGTATCCCCACCATATAGGCAGGGAAAGCCATGTATATAAGGGGTCGGAAGCCACGTTATGACTACATGGCCCCAGACCTAGTCGCAAAAGTTAAGGTAGGAATACGTGTCCAGATTTCCCACCGACAGCGGGGAGTGCAGGGGGCGTGATCTCCCCGCTACGGGAGCATACCCATGGACTCTTGCATGCACGTAAAGCATGCGGGGGTCAGGATCTTCCCTTATTATGGATAACATGGATTATGGATATCTGCTACTTTGAAGTACACTTATTATACTTTTCTTATAATAAAATTTAAGTAATTAAAGTATATTTTTATAATAAAAGTTCATATAAACATTTTACAAAAAAACATTTAGAAAATCCTGGAGCTCAAATTAGAATTAAAATGAACTAAAAATAATAATAATAAATATATAAATAAAAAATGTATGCATTAATCTCTGTTTCAGATAGATGATCAGTAAAACAGCTCTGAGGGACTTCCTAAAAGTATTGAAGTAAACAAAGCGATGTTCAGTATCTCCAACCTTATAATTACATTGTGCATTGAGAACTGTGAACATGAAACGCCCAGTCCCACATTCAGTGTCTATCATCGCCCCCAGAGGCAGTTTACCCCACTCCTGTCTCCTGTTTAGAACTTGTGTGGGAATGTCCTCTAAAGAACAATGAGAGTCAGATGTATGGTGAGATTGCTTCTATTGTAAGTTCAGTGTCATAAAAGATAATGTGAAGTAAGTCATTGCCTTCCATAGGACCAGTCAGCTATAGTCTTATATAAAAAAAAAAAAATGATTGGTTTGTTTGTTTGTCTGTCTGTCCAGTAATGCATTCGGACACCCCAACATTGCAAGGGGTTCCAGTTGAATCTTGGCAAGGTTTTAGAGGGGTTAGGGTCCCGGACGGACCTCCTGTTGGTGTACGCTGGGAAAAACTTTGACATGGGGAACCTGTTCCACTTGATGGATTTGGCAGTTAGCAGTTCATAGAGTAGTAACATTCTATACACACACAGCCCACACATATATATATAGTAGTGGACCTTCCACTGGATGGATTTGGATCACATCACATCCAATTTGGAAAGCACTCTCCCGGTTTGTGGGTCCATTTTAAGACCCAAGTCTACATAGATCTAATTTTGACGATGAAGGTGCAGACCCTTGCGATGGCTGTATCCCCACCATATAGGCAGGGAAAGCCATGTATATAAGGGGTCGGAAGCCACGTTATGACTACATGGCCCCAGACCTAGTCGCAAAAGTTAAGGTAGGAATACGTGTCCACATTTCCCACCGACAGCGGGGAGTGCAGGGGGCGTGATCTCCCCGCTACGGGAGCATACCCATGGACTCTCGCATGCACGTAAAGCATGCGGGGGTCAGGATCTTCCCTTATTATGGATAACATGGATTATGGATATCTGCTACTTTGAAGTACACTTATTATATACTTTTCTTATAATAAAATTTAAGTAAAGTATATTTTTATAATAAAAGTTCATATAAACATTTTACAAAAAAACATTTAGAAAATCCTGGAGCTCAAATTAGAATTAAAATGAACTAAAAATAATAATAATAAATATATAAATAAAAAATGTATGCATTAATCTCTGTTTCAGATAGATGATCAGTAAAACAGCTCTGAGGGACTTCCTAAAAGTATTGAAGTAAACAAAGCGATGTTCAGTATCTCCAACCTTATAATTACATTGTGCATTGAGAACTGTGAACATGAAACGCCCAGTCCCACATTCAGTGTCTATCATCGCCCCCAGAGGCAGTTTACCCCACTCCTGTCTCCTGTTTAGAACTTGTGTGGGAATGTCCTCTAAAGAACAATGAGAGTCAGATGTATGGTGAGATTGCTTCTATTGTAAGTTCAGTGTCATAAAAGATAATGTGAAGTAAGTCATTGCCTTCCATAGGACCAGTCAGCTATAGTCTTATATAAAAAAAAAAATGATTGGTTTGTTTGTTTGTCTGTCTGTCCAGTAATGTATTCGGACACCCCAACATTGCAAGGGGTTCCAGTTGAATCTTGGCAAGGTTTTAGAGGGGTTAGGGTCCCGGACGGACCTCCTGTTGGTGTACGCTGGGCAGAACTTTGACATGGGGAACCTGTTCCACTTGATGGATTTGGCAGTTAGCAGTTCATAGAGTGGTAACATTCTATATAGAGAGTGGTAACATTCTATACACACACAGCCCACACATAAATATAGTAGTGGACATTCCACTGGATGGATTTGGATGACATCACATCCAATTTGGAAAGCACTCTCCTGGTTTGTGAGTCCATTTTAAGACCCAAGTCTACATAGATCTAATTTTTACCAAGGATTAAGGATTTAAACCCCAAATTGCCCTTCCTTCAGGAGATACACGAATGCTTGAATATTTTGATATAAAAGAGCAGCATGTCCTTATCAGCTCTCTCTGGAGCCCACAGGTTTTTCTATCACTGCTAATATTTGAGGTTTTAAAATGTTCATTGTTATTAGTATTGGACATGTAATGTCATGCATTTAATAACTAAAGTATATATTTTTACACTTGTTTTTTGTGTTTGATTTCAACTAGTGTGCATTATATTAAAGGTCATTTATTAGCAACTCTGATCTGTATAAGGATATAGGACTGTATTCACGCTTAAGAGTGAGTTAGGTGCAGACAGAACCGTACCAAACTCACCTGTCCTGCGCCTAACCCGCCCCCCCGTCTTTAGGTGCCTTTTGGCACTTAAGGGCTTCCTTATCTTACCATGCGTAGTTTCCGTCTTAAGAAGGAAATTCGGCACGGACATTGCCTCTCCCCGCCTCATCTAAATCCCTCCCACTTCTAACTAAGCACTCCCCAAGGCGGCATTAGCACGCCTCCTTCTTCTTTAAAGACTGCACGTTGACAATCTACGTACCTAACTGGAAGATTATGTGCTTAAGAAGCCAGTGCTTCTTACGTGTAAATCAGGTCCATAGAAGTCATGTATGAAATGGGATAGTGAATGACATATTCATTTGCTGCATTTGTAGTTGTGCTTTGAAACAAGGGAAAACGTTCATTACAATATAAGTATAAGTTTAGGTCTTTAAAGGATACATATTAGTATCAAATAAGTCCGGTACAACTGGAAGTCAGGACACCTTGCAGTAAGGTGGGAAGGTTTCAGACTCTCTGGATAGCTTTATAGGACCTGAGCTATTCCATGTGATTCTAACCTCTGCATAATCCCTGGCCGGGCAAACGCTGTATCTGGCTGTATCTACCCATTTGGAAATAGTGGTTTCTTGTAGTCTGACAGATGTTTGTTAGAGTGGCAGTTTACACTATGAGAGATCAGCTTTTTCACAATGTTAACAAGCTTATTTTCATGTGCTTACTAAACACCTAACTCATTGAGGGCATGGGGGCATGAGGAAGTCTTGCACTGCCCCCCGATGGTGGTCCCCCCCTCCCCCAACTTTCCACTTCCAGGACCCAGTTTTTTTTTTTTTAAGAGGTAGGGACTGGATATGACTGATCCACAGTTCACCACACAAATAAAAGGGGTCCTAAGTATTTCTCACTACCCTCACGCTCAACATAAGGGGCAGGGGCTATAAGGGTACATTGGCTTATAACTTTAGAGGTCTGTACGGACTAGATCCTGAGATCGGATTCTTGTGATTGGAACAATGGGTCTGATCCAGAGATACGGCCGCCGTCGCTAGTATGGCGGCCGGAAGCATAATGCGCATGCGCGGGGCAGATGTTGCCCGGCGTCACTATGGAAACGCCCGATCGTACTATCGTACTAACGCCGCCATCTCAGCGTATCTACTCTCCCTTACGCCGGCTGAAGTTAGGGTAGCCTTCAGCCGGCGTAAGGGAGAGTTAATATGCTCCTACAAGGGGGAGTGTCGGGCCAGAACAGCGATGTTACGCTGAAAACAGCGCTGTGTTGCCATAGCAACAGGGTGCTCTCCTAGCAACAGGTATACACACAATCATTGGCAGCAGCGGTACATGTGTCCTGGCTGCCTACGCTTCTTCCTCCTCACGCCGTAGCGGCGCTCAGCTGCTCTCACTCTGCGGCTGATTCCCCTGCTGGAACCAGCCGCCTATTGTGACAAGGGGCTGGTCTAATCTTTCAGCGGTGATTGGCCAGTTCCCCTGTAAATAGCCAGCGCCTCCTTTCCTTCCCTGCTGGTTATACCGTCCTTTACATGCCCCAGTCTTTCTGCTTTGTGCTTCTGCTCTCTGCCCATTGCTCGTCTCCTTGCCCCTTTTGCTCTTTGCCCCTTAGTCTTTTGCTCTTTGTTCCTTAGTCTTTTGCTCTTTGTTCCTTAGTCTTTTGCGCTGCCTTTAGCTTTCTTGAGTGCCCCTCCAGACCTGTCCTGTTCCTCCTCGTTAACCCCTTGTTGTCCATTCCCTCTCTTCCTCTCTCCTTGTTGTAATCTCCTGCTGTATTATCCTTGTTCTTTCCTGAGTGATTGTATTTGTCGCCCCCTGGGGTTCTGCTGTGTGACTGCGTGCGAGTATTCCCTTGTAAGTCCTGTTTGTTCAGTCTGTCCTCATGATTCCCTTTAGTCCTTCGTTTCGTCTTTGTGTTCTGTGTGGTCTGTCACAAGTCAGTCCCTTTTGACTTGTCTTTTCCCGCTTACTGCTCAATTTGTTACTTAAGTCTCCCTTTACGTATTTTCTCTCTTCTACGAGTCTGGTTCCAGGGATCGCGACCTTTTATTGGGGCGCAGCCAATTCCAACCCCACCATCAGGGGCAATAGTGAACACCACCTGATAACAAAGACTCCGCACCCAGGTAACCGTGATTTAGCCTGAAACTTAAGGCTTCAAATAGCATTACCAATTACCATAGTAGGTGGGAATTATTATTGCATTATTTTATTTAACTGAATATTATCCTAAAAGGTCCCTTTAGTAATTCCACAAAAAAAAAATTATAATAATAACAATTTCCCAGGAAGATCTTCTATAGCTTTTATTTTCATGGTTTCTGCAACAAGAAGCTCAGACTTACCACAACCAGCTCTGGTGGGCATAATGTTGAAAGCTGCATGCCATTATTTCATGTTTTTGAGTGCCATAGTATTAAACAGGATGGGGGAAGGGTTAATGGCAATTGACATTATTCAGACCCTCCGCAGGTCAAATAGTCACTCGTCTAGGCATTCCATGGGAGTTGGCAAGTATGACAAAATGACTAGTGCACCTTCTGTCTTCTCTCTCCTGCAGCAGCACATAACATCCCCAGGGATCGCTAAGAGCTCTTCACTGCATTGTCCTCATACAAAGAAACGAGAACAGGTGGAAAAACACAACACAAGAATTCAGTTGATTCTCCAGTGCTGAGGCTTTGATTACTGCTATAAAGGAGAGAAGCTAACTCTGTCTTCTAAACAGACTCACAAATTGCGTTCAAATAGAGATTTAGGGCTAGATTCACCCATGTGGGTCAGTGTTCATATGAACCACTGATCTGCATGGAAATGGTAAACCCTACGCAGGGCTGGCTCTACATCATAGGCGTCAGAAAAGGCATCTCATCCCCCCAAAATATGAAGGTGGCTCCACCAGGCCTGGCGACAGGGGAAAGGGTGCAGACCGGTGCCAGACTGGAGAGGCCCTGGTCACCCCCCGCTATGGAGTGCGGCAGCTTATACAGGAGGTTCCTGTATGAGCTGTCACTGCAGTTAAAAAGATGTAACTGCCGTAGAGGCTCATACAGGAACTTACTGTATGGACATGAAGGGGGAAGAGAGCGTCACAGAGGAAGACACAGCAAAGGTAAGAAAACATGATGTGGGGCTGGAGGCACATGATGGGGATACTGGGGGGACTGGTGGCACATGATGGGGATACTGGGGGCTAGAGACACATGATGGGAACACTTGGGCTGGAGACATGGTGGGAGTACTGGGGAGCTGGAGGCACATGATGGAGATACTGGGGGGGCTGGAGGCACTTGACTGAATACATAAGTGTAACAATCATCTGTATTGTGCACCAAGGTGGGGGCGCACCAAGATGAGATGGGGACGCCAAGGGGAGGGCTAAATTCTTGCCCCCCCAACAAAAACAGTTGTGACACCTCTGCCCTAGCTATAGGCATTGTAGACGAGTTGCCTAGGGTAGCAACCCATGTAAAAGGGGAAGGGCGCGACACAATGTCTGAGTTGTCTCCCATTCATTCATTTCTACATCCCAGACCTTTTCTGCGGCGGTGGGCAGAAGGAAAACAGCACAGGCAGAAGTGGCTGTACTGCGACTCAGAAGGTTTACGCAGACCCCGCAGGCTGAAATTCCTGCCCGCACACTGATTGGTCTGACTGACTGTCTGTGAAGGCAGTGAGTCATAGTGGATGACGTCAGACACCCAGCGAACCTAAGAGCTGCAGCCTCGGAGCAGCAAAATCAGACACGTGATTTCAGTGATCCAGGAGACTTTTCTGTGGTCTGTGAACTGACTGTAGACACTGGACAGAACATAGAGGACCAAATTCAGACTTAAGAGTGAGTTAGGTGCAGCCCGATCCACATCTAACTCACTCATCCTGCCCCACCATCCCGACCCCGTTTCTAGGAGCCTAATTGCACTTAAAAGTGCCATAGGCTACCTTAAGTAACTGTGCGTATTATCTGTCTTAAGAAGGAAACTACGCATGGAGAATGGATCACCGCCTCCCCGCCTCCTTTACATATCTCCCCCACGTACTTCTTCTTAAAAACTCCCTGAGGCTGCCCTGGCATGCCGCCTTCTACCTAACCAACTACGTGTGGCCTTTAAAGACTCCACATAGTCAATCTTCGTACCTAAGTGGTACGTAGATTGCGGAAATGACCTACTACGTGAGACTTTACTAAGTCTAAATCCAGCTCTTAGCCACACACACACCTTGGCACATATAAACTATATTTATAATTAAATTATTAATTGTATTGACAACAGTGTTTATTTTAATGGTATGAAAGATGTCAACAAATGCGGAGGCTGCGTATTGTGGTAAAAGTGTTCCACAGAAGAGTTAATGAAATATAATTTCAATATTATTTTCCTGGAACTTTTGATGTGAGGGTTTTGCTGTGACAACCACATGCTCTTCTCCCCCTACTTCATCTACAACGATTTCCATGTCTTCACATCTCCATAGTAATTATTCTGTATTCAGAATTATTCTCTTGGCCTTTAAAAGGAAGTTCTTCTAGGAGTGAGATAAGCCAGGCAAGCAGATATTTACACTCTCATTATGCCAGTATTCCTTGCAATTACCTGGTCTCCTTCCATCATCATCAGCAGCTGTACATATCTTGCTGGCTAATGTATATATCTGCTAACACGTAGGCTGTGTGTATTTTCAATATTCAGTAAGTGCTTTTTTAACTTGTGGGAATTAAACGTGGGTACATTTATCACAATCCTGATAACTTATGCCTGGAATTAATTTGTTCCTCATTTAGAAAATGTTGTTTGGCAGTTAGCTCCCAAATAAATGTGGATGGCTTGCAAGAACTTCAGATATAAATGCATCCTGTTTAAATTAATTTATTTACAGTATTTATGTATACTATATAAGTTCAATTGTGAGTAATGATATGAAAGGACCATACGCTTGTATATAAATGTAATGACACCAATAAGGACCACATAACCAACTGTCAAAGGAGCTCCCAAAATTTCTAGTCAGCCCTTTGCCCTCAGTTACCTTAATAAGCTAAGCAGATGTCCTAGGTGGTATGGCTGTTATGGAGCCCAGAGGAGTGGGGGGCCCGAGGGAGCCGCCCACCCTGCATCCACAAACACCAGCCATAAACAACAGCGCCATCAGTAGTTGGCAAGTGAGAAGGTGCTCAGCACTTAGGCCAGGAGAGGTGGGATTGACCAGAAGAGGGTAGCGCTAAGCTGTCAGCTGCTGGCAAGTTATTTATATACAGCACTCAGCACTCATAGCTTAAGTGCTGAGCATTGTCTAACATCCTAGCCGCTGGTAACTGTCAGTGCATGCACAGAGCCCTCTCCCCCCAAGACAAGTTCTATCTCCCTTGCTATGGGAAACGCTTTTCTTTTCTTCCACTCCTGCATGCAGATCAGCGTTTCTTGTGTGTTTATCTGTAATCACAGGGCTGCAAAATCCACACATCTGTGTGATCATGCCGCTAACCACTCCTCTAGCGTTTATTGTCTTCTGATACCCACACCTTGCCATGGATAGATATGCAGCGTGTTCGCATGACCATACCAGACTCTGCAATACCAAGTGGTGCCAACTAGAGAGTGCAACCCAGTTTCCCTGCCCCAACCACTGTCAGAAATGTCTGGTTAGGGTAATCCACCGTGTGTTTGTGTGGCACCCCTGCACTGTTAGGTGGAAAGGATTGCAGGGCAGCACGATGGCTATAGATGACAGGCAGCGTGAGGGGAGAGAGACAGTGCGAAGGCCATTGCTTAGAAACGGCCAGTAAACAGAGGCACAAGCTGTGCAGCGTCTCTGGAAGCTTCGGGGGAAGGTGAGAAGAGTGGGAGAGCTGGGGAGTCAGTTGGTGTGAGGAGATGTTGAAGGAAGGCTGGGTTGTGGTGAGGAGAGTTACCGGAGCCGGCGGTATAGTGAAGGCAGGAGAAAGAGGCTGTAAGCGGTGTGAGAAGGGAAGGATGGAGGCAGTGAGGTGCCAGAGGGTTGGAGGAAAGTGTGACAGACAGCAGACAGTAAAGTGAAAAGAGTTGGGGAGTGCAACGGAGATATCGGGGACAGCGGAGAAGTGGAGGTGACAGCTTGAGGCATCTGGAAAGAGAGAGAGAGCTGGAGGATTTAGATAGAGTGTGGTGGACAGCAGAGATCGATGAGATTGCTGAGAGATAGAAGTTTCCCTTGACCTAACAGACACATGTACCCATAAAGCAGGGGTGGCCAAGCTCGGGCCTCGTGAGCTACCAACGGTTCATGTTTTCCAGGTCTCCTCAGAGAGTCAGAGGTGAGATAATCACTACCAACTGTAGATTTTTTTTGAATGTGTCAGTTAGTAATGAACACACCACCTTGACCTACACATGTACCCATAAAGCAGGGGTGGCCAAGCTCGGGCCTCGTGAGCTACCAACGGTTCATGTTTTCCAGGTCTCCTCAGAGAGTCAGAGGTGAGATAATCACTACCAACCCAACTTTTTTTT
>WWET01000597.1:379264-394037 GCA_011038615.1 Limnodynastes dumerilii
TGTTTCCTATCCCAAGTCTCAATAACAGTGTGATAGTAACGCTGGTCAGTATCTGTGTGCAGTAAGTAATTCAAAGATATATCCCTGCATGAAAAGAATACAATTAACTTCACTCTCCCTGCAATCAACATGGTTTAGCCCAGGAGTAACTAATTTCAAGCACTTAATTTAATATATACTATGCTGTCTATCCCTACCCTGTATGTCTGCACTATATTTTGTTGTATTTTGTACGGTGCTGCGGACACCTTATGAATAAACAACAATAATAATAATACCACCTATGGAACTTTTAAAATGTGTCAGTCACTAATGAACACACCTGTGCTCCAGCAAGTAGACCTGGAAACCATGCACTGTTAGTGGTACTTGAGGACCAGGATTGGGAAACACTGGCCTAGAAGTTTCATTTCTATAGAAGACTGTGGCCCGGATTCACACCACCGGATGTACTGAATATACGTCCAGTGTTGACTGACATTTGATACTGCATAGAAACTTTTTTACGTAATCTACGTATCTTTTCATTACGTAGATTGCGTATATGCGGTCTTAAAGACTACATATATATGCAATCTACTTAATGAAAAGATACGTAGATTACGTAAAAAAGTTACTACGCATGCGCAGTATCAAATATCGGTAAACACCGGACATATATGCAATACGTCCGGTGGTGTCATTCCGGGAATGGGTCTAGGGAAATGCACTTTTATTCACTTTTGAATACTTGCATAGTGAGGAAAAAGAACTAATAAAGATAAACAGCATAACAAACAGCTGAAGCTACTTCTATAAACTCGTTCTCATAACCATGGACAATGTAGCTTTTGAAATTTTATCCCTCTTTTCATTTGCCTTATTTTCTTGCTTTACATTCATGGACCCAAATCCAACATAGATTAAAAACGGTATTATTTATTATTTATTACGTTCCTCGTGTTTCCTTCTTCCCCTTTTTCCCAAGGTTTCTACCCCTACCTATAGTAGTATGACATCTTCCTTGATAATCTTGGAAATAATATGTATATCAAGGTACTCTTCTTTATTTACTACATGAGAACAATGCAGTTTTCTCATTTTACTTGTACTGTGTACACCATTCAGTGTTGAACCCTCTCTGTTAGTGATACCTGAACACCATAACATCAGTACTGTGTACACCATTCAGTGTTGAACCCTCCTTGTTAGTGATACCTGAACACTATAACATTAATAAGGATACAGAAACATTGCTTGGCAAGAGTTGAAGACACAGTTTTATTAAAACGTAAAGATGTGTTACAATGCCTCATGTAGATGGGAATCAGCACAAAGTGCAACAATTCCCATTGATTTTCTTAGTCAATGGGCAATGCTGATTTGAAAATTTGCCACCTTGAATTAGGTGGCCCTGGAAACTTTTATACCAGTTGACTCCAGCCAACAAATATAAAATCCACCGTGGGTCGATATCAGTTCCCCACTCTGATACCCACGAAGAGAGAATACCAACCCTTCATAAAAATAAGTCACAGGATCCCACACAGGTCAATATCACAGGTAATCCGCCATGAGGAAGGTGACCCCAACCACACTAGCACCCCCTAATGGCCAACAAAATCTAGTGCTTATCTGCCTTCTGTGGTTTAAATGCATGTTAATAACATGTTAAATAACATTACCATTCAGGTTTGCTTTCCTGGAATAAATAGAGCAACCCCTAACCCTACCTACTTAACTCTAATGGTATCAGCCTGTGCTCTAAGGAGACCCCCTCTGTGTTAATATTCCTTAAAACCTCAGTTGTCATTACGGTACTGTGTATACACAACATATTTATATTTTCTTTCTGTATTGTCCTGCAAATCTCTGGGGCTGTCTGTAAATAAATGCTTATAATAATATAAACATAATAAAATCATTCCAAGCATTTTAGAAAATCACGGTCCAGGGAATTTGTAAAATGCATAAATGGTTCTCTATAGCCCTTAACTTTTGTAGAGTCAGATTATTATAAGACACGTTACTTAAAAAATTAATTTCACTTATTAGCTTTGGGCTTTGACATCTGCATACCACTTATGTGGTGCTTGTACTCCTATTAATTGAAATGATTGTAATATTAAAGTATAATGAGCAGCATCCAGTAGAAAGGGTGGAAGCCATATTTTGATGCAACATATATCCCAAGGGCAATAGAGAATGTCCTCTTTACAGTCTTTGGAATGTAGAACATCTTTAGAGATAAGCTCTCGAGGCTCCTGAGGAAGGATATGAATAATTATCTGCAGTAATTGTTAAGTACCTCTCAAGAGAATCAGTCATATGTTACAGGTTACTGGCTTCAAAGGGATGATTCTCAAATAAAAGAAAAATTGTGGAAAAAAAAGAGCAATATGGCTATGAAGATTAAAAATACCAAAACAAAACATGGAAATTATCTAACACATAGGAAAACACAAGGACAGGGGTCCAGTTGCCCAGAAAGCCCCTGAACCAAGAATGGGGTGGTTGACAAGTCATGGTCATCAGTAACATGAATGCTTTACTTCTCACTTCTCTACTGAGGAACAGCAGCATTCCCAGCATTACCCGTGTATTTTGAATGGAGCATAGCCTCCAAAATGACACATTCCATTAGGTACAAAATACTCTGCTCCTCAGTTTCCAACTGTCAGTTACTATGGTAATGAACTTTGTTGAAGAGGCAAATAGGTTTTTAAATATCAGTTAATTCATTTAAACCAGGTGAGTGTTACAGTTGGAAGCTCAGGAGTGGATTAGATTGTACCTAATGGAATGGGTCATGTTGGAGGGTCTTATGGAGTAGGAGGGGACAAGATATAAACATTTCCCAACTACAAACTAGTTTATATACAATTTGAAGTCATGGCGTGGGTATCCCCCTTGCTGTGCTGGCTCCTGTTTTGAATCTCTTTATTACAGAGTGAAAAGTCATAACTTCGGTTACAACAATTGCTTTTTTTTTTTAAAAGGCCTTGCCTATGAATAAAAAAAACATTAAAACATGTTTAATTGCGCGAAAAGGAACACGACAGGGTGTAATGGGAAGATTCAAACGACAACCAAAGACTTGACATTTGCCAAATAGAAAAAGTGTTTTTTTCCAATATAAATACAGATAAAGTAATGTCCTCTTACACTGACAAGATAAACAGAATAGGAACAGCGAGGTGGTATTTTCAAACTACATCAGGAGAAGGGTACTGAGGTGTGCATCCTGCTACCTACAGCTGTAAATATCTGTCCAGTTACCTCTTCATTAAGGAAAGTGTGTGGTTTCATCCTGCATTAACCCTTTCCTTAAGTTATATGATGCTAGATCCAAGAATTGTTGCTGATGTCATGACAGCGTGACCTAACTATAAAAATATGCTAGAACCAAGTGGCCTGATCAACCAGGTTCTTTAGCCCAATTGGATCTAGGCTTAAACCTTTGGTCCTAATGGTGTCACACCTTTCCCTGTAGCATATGACAAATAGCTACCTAGTATTAAACCATTTATTTATTTCTGCAGAGCTACCTTCATTATGACAGAAAAAACCTATATTCATCTTATCTGCAAAGCCCAGATCCTAAGATCTGATTCTCAAGCAGTGCTTGTATACGGATCTGCAATTGCAAGATCACATTATCCATACATCACTAACCAACTCCCTTACACCAGGGTTGCCTAAGAATGCATGTTAACAATCAACAAGTACTTAAATATAATGTGCTACATAATCATGGAGGAATATACTATGGGGTTATATTTTATCAAAATAAAATGATCATTTTGCATGTTCTTATTTCTTATAATGTCGTTTAGTCATACCCACCATATTATACAGTCTATGAATTCTTCTCATCCTGTTTTTGATGCCCACTCATTATTCTGAAGATTTTCACAAGAATATCATCAAAATACACCCCAGACCAATTTGATGTAAATCAATAACGTAGATTTATTAATAACTCCAGAAATTTACAATACAAAACATAGCTAACTCTCCCATGTGGTCCGAGTCACTTTTTAAAGGGAATATCTTAATAGTACCTGCAATATCATTTATTTAAAAAATACAGTAAATATCATATCCAGAATCTACTGAACTTGATTATGTTTGTTGAGTTCTGAATGCTGCCCAGATTCTACCCACTACTTCAGCAAATATACATCTGTAGCTTAGAGTTCCCCTAAGGAGATTTGCTGGAGGACATCTCCAAACAATAGGTTCATAAAATGATTTGAGTTGCAGTATTTCACAGCTGGGTCAGGACATGAGGTTGTGAATTGCATTTTAAACACTGCCCTTGTAAAGCTAGGTAAGCGTGATAGCGCATAGAGTTAATGGGATAAATAATCAGCGCTATATTGGCCCTATAAACAGAGTAAAACAATCAATATTTAATATAGAATTTAAAATACAGATAAAGAGTACAATTAGTATCATATAATGTAGCCCACTGATTAAAGATCCGTATGCCGGCCGGTCATAACAATAGATCATCTGGCTGCACTTGACCAGAAACAATGTGCTGGCACTTGGAGAAATAAATATACCAACAACAAAGTATTTGCATAGAAACCGCTTCTGAAAAGTTCACCACCAAATAAGAAAGTGTTACTTGGGTGGAAGTACAGCACATATATAGAAATGGTTCCGCAGTTCAGACTGGTTAATAGCGTATTGAAGCTCTAATAAGCTTCTTAGAAAATTGTCCACCACGTATGTTAAAAGAATCCAGCTGGTAAAAACCATCAAAGTTGTCAATAAGTTCCAAAATATAAGCAGTAATAAACCAGTCTTGGTGATGGCATGCATAGTTAATAATCAAGTTCGATGGTAAAAATTTGTTACCGGTACAAGCACCGGAGCTGAAAAATCCTCCAAAGTCGGCGTCTGAGATGTGGATGCCACGTGGTTTAAACTTCAAGTAAACACTTATTGCAATAGTGTAGCGATTCAAAATAGTAGTCACCTAGACTGGCTTATTACCGCTTATATTTTGCCACTTATTGACAACTTTGATTGTTTTTAGCAGCTGGATTCTTTCCACATACGTGGTGGACAATTTTCTAAAAAGGTTATTAGAGCTTCAAAATGCTATTAACCAGTCTGACTGCAGAACCACTTATATATATATATATATATATATATATATATATGGTACTGTGTGGCACTCCTCACAAAGTGCTTGTAATGCGCCAGTGCCTTGACTGGAGCTAGATGTCCTAATATAGAAGTGTATAAATGTCCGGCACTTGGCGTCTTGTTAAATAAAAAGTCACACACAGGCGGTTATGGTGGTCCTTACGTCACTCACAGAGGCGCACGTCGGCGTGGTGCGGCGCACGCGAACCCGGTGCCCTGGATCAGCAAGGTATTTATAGCACTTCATCTTTGTATTCTTTACACATCCCTGAAGAAAGGGCCAAATAAACGGAGCCCTGAAACGTCGGACCACCATAACCGCTTGTGTGTGATTTTTTATTTAATAAGACGTCAAGTGCCGGACACGTATACACCTTTATATTAAGACATTTAGCTCCAGTCAAGGCACTGGCGCATTACAAGCACTTTGGGAGGAGTGCCGCACAGTACCCTATATATATTTCTATAATAACAACATACAAAACATTTCATACAGATTTAAAAACTAATAAAAAAACTATTAATGATTTCCAGTTTAGAGGTTGAAGATGCAGCAAAGCTGACTAGCAAGTTCTAGAATTAATGAGAAATACCTCTGTAAAAAAGCACAGCAAATTCTTGACCTGATGATGACAAAATGATGGTCTCCCCCACAAATAATGCCACTGGTCCACCACCGTGGTTTACAACCTAGTATGATTACAGACCACTGTCAAATGTGCATGGAAATACCCAGAACTAAGCTGTGACTTGGTAGTTTGTGCAAGCAATGCTTCTCCGTGGTATCCCAGTACTAACAAGTCATTATATGTCCTGTTTGAGTGTTCATCGTAAGCTCTACTGCATTGCTTTCAGCCCTTTATATACTTCATGATAGCAAACCCATTTGTTTATATGGCCCACTGTAGTGACTAAACAAAGGAAATCCTGCATAGGGTAATCAAGTGGCTGCAATGCGGAAAGAGGTAAACCCCCCTAGTACACCCACAAAGGCATAGGCCAATTGTCAGTTATCTGAACAATCCAAAGAATTTACAGTAAGCCTCAATGAATGTTCTTTATTTGAATCTGATATATAAATTTATATAAAATACGGATCTTTAATCAGTGGGCTACATTATATGATACTAATTGTACTCTTTATCTGTATTTTAAATTCTATATTAAATATTGATTGTTTTACTCTGTTTATAGGGCCAATATAGCACCAATTATTTATCACATTAACTCCATTTGCTTCTTGGGTGGTAACCCCTAGTTTATTATTGTGCTGCTCTTGTTGGCTTATCCTTACACCTCTATCTAGCGCTGAGATTCTTTTTCTTTTTTTCTATGACAGCGAATACCCAGACTATTTACTCCATTGTCAAGATGCCAACCTTCTATAGCCTGGGATTTATGCCCAACAGGTGCAGTGGATCACAAAAGAAACAAATACATTTACAAGCTTTCACTGCTTCCTCAATTGTAAGCTACCATTTAAAATGTCCTATTTTAACAGCATAGCATTAAAGAAATTCTACAAATATAGAGAACAGAGAGAACTTTTAGAAATGGGTGACTCAGAGGTTAAACCAGGTTTAGAATCACAATTTGAAAACAGCTTTAACCCCTTGAGACGATTCTAATTCTTCCAAAATGGTCAATCCTTCACCCTCCACCTCTAGCATAGTGACAGCTGAGACAGACTTCCACAGCACATTATGCACTCTTCTGCAACAAGTTGGGGACTATGTGTCACATGGAGTTAGCATCAGCAGGGAAAATGCGTTCAGACACGTTACTGTTTTTATTTTCAGAATGTCTTGGCATTTCAATGGCTTTTTCTGCTCAAAACCATGACCTTCTACAATGAAGATATTTGTCCTCTGTCCCATAATTTATCATATAGTAACATTTATAATAATGACACAGCATCAATCACTTTAGGGATGGGACCACATAAATGTATTGACCTATTATTACTATGCTAGGCAACAAAATGCTCATGGACTGAACCACTACCCTTCAGCTTAGTCTGTTAGCTCCCATGAATATGGTCCACCATCCTGTTGTCACCTCCTCCTCCACTACCCCATCTCCACCTATCTACACTCTGCTAGTGCATTACAATCACCTTTCTACCTGATTTTCCCCTTATTTTACTACCCTGCTTCCTAGCTCTACCACCTTACGCTGTATTCCCCCATGTCTTCTACCCCATTTGGTCATATTAGTCAGTTCTATTTCTATCTCATTGTCCTTTTTATTATTCACCTTCTTGGTATTTTTCTCCCTTGTCCAAGTCTATTGTGTATTGCATGTACGGCACTGTGGATACTTTGCGGTGCCTAATAAACAGACTTTAATAATAATAAAAATAAAATGAACCATACTCATCAATTTGGGCACATGAACATACCATAAAACGGGATGTTCTACTTATTCAATGAGGTGGAAACTCTTAAAGACAAATGTCAGCACAGTACCTGGAGTTTACCTAACATAAAGATAACCATACACTCCCCATTAACTGCAACACAAGCTGTGACGAGTTGACACATACCTGTAATTACATTTATGTTATTAAACGTCCCATGTGTGAGGTGTGTGAGCCCTGGTGACAGTCACCTTACCCTTAACTTCTACTAATAAGAAAAACACACAGAGACTTGTGTGGGATCTAACTCAATTTTATTTATTACACTACTAATTGATTGGTAACTATCAATTGACCTAAACGGGTCATAATTTAACCTTAAATGTAATCATTTTTGATGGGGAAAAGAGGTAGTTACAAATTATCAAGAAAAACATACCAAGCATTGAACATAAATAATGCAAAACGTGAATTGATTACCAAAATAATTCTCAACTACAACCACCAAAGCGCACTCAAACAACCTTTGGCATCACACCTCATTCAAGTGTTAAATGGACCGTCCGCAAGGACGCGCCTACAGCCATAGGTAATAATTATTCCAGTCTATCTAGGTCAAAGACAATTACCTTTTGTAACATCTTAACAGACCTAGTGAAGAAATAACAGCGCCAAACTAATATCCAATCCTGCTTTTTGCCCAAACAAGCCTGAGACACATAATTACAACCGTGACAAAAGGGGGAGGGATGGGTGAAAGAAATCCAGGAAGAAGAAGGCCAGACCCACCAAACACAAGAGCTTTTAAAGAACTGGTCATCCGCTCCTCCCGCTGCCAGGAGGATCAATGGCCAACAACAACAAAGCCCGCACACCCACAGAGGGATCTTAACTTGCTCTAGTTAAATAAATTAACTTTCCGCTTTTCCTTACTGGTCAAACATAAATTATTGCCCATTACTGGTATAGACAAACAAGTCTCATTTTGTATTTTAATTTCTAAACACAAAAAAGTCATCAAAATAGCTAAGCTATGTGTTAGACCAGATGGCAATCATGGTGAATTTGGGCACCACCACAATAAGCAGGTTCCATTAGCATATATGTGCATGATAATTCAAGAGTGGTTTCAAGGATGGGTGGAGGATAGCCTAGCACTCCTGAAGCATTATATATCCACTACACTCCTAATAAGGAGAGTAGGAAAGCATGGTTAGGGCTGTATCCAGACTTAAGTGAGTGCTTTAAATTAGTTTCTCCCAGGCTAAACCATGTTGTTTGCAGGGGGAGTCAAGTTAATTGTATTCTTTACATGCAGAGATCGATCTTTGAATTGCTTACTGCACACAGATACTCTCCAGCTTTACTATCACACTGCTATTTAGACTTGGAATAGGAAACGTCAACTCTAATACTGTTTGCAACATATGAGATATGACTCCCCCTGCAATCATCATGGTTTAACCCAGGAGTAACTAATTTCAAGCACTTACTTAAGTCTGGATCCAGCCCTTAGTCATTAAACCACAGTGTATAGATAGAGAAGGGTAGTCGAATAAATAGTAAACCATAACTCCTATAACCATTAGTGAAGATACTAAAGGCAGTGAAAAACTAAATCTGAAGCAATATTAAGACAATTTTGTTCAAAGCATGGGAGGACTAATTTAACAATCATTAATAAGCCGTGTTTGTGAAAAAAGGTAACATTGTTTTACAAGTTCATATTCTTGCTGCAGAAGTTTTTTAGTATAGTTAGTAGTATTCTTATATTAAGGACTTCACAAACATCGTCACTTATATATAATAATAAATGACTGGATTCAGAGTTTAAACATAAGAGGAAATATACGTGGAAATTTTTACCTGGGCGAAACCATGTTGGATTGTAAGGGAGGCAAATTTCACCCGTAACAGTATTACAGTTGAGAGGGGATGTTTCACAGCCTAATTCTAAATAACAGTGTAAAAGTGAAGCTGGTCAGTATCTGTGTGCAGTAAGCAAAAGCAAAGTATTCTCTCTGTATGCAAAGAATAAAATGTATTTAAGTCCCCCTGAAATTCATGGATTTGCCCTGATGTAAATTTCCTCTTATTTTTAAACACTGGATCCAGTTCAAAGGGAGGAAACACAAGTAACTATTCATGTTAATATTATTTATTGAATATATTTTTTATATTACTATTTATTTAAAAAACAGACACAATCTCAGACACTAGAGCGTGTCTAATGACTGATATTTCCCTTATTGCTGCACTGCCTCTGCTGCCTGGCGCCGCTCTCCAGCATAGCACCCGCTCTCCGGTCCGGCGTTGGCCTGCCCCGCATATCCTTGAGGAGGACATTCCACTGTCCCTGCTTCTAGATGTAAACTGTTAGAAAATGACGCTGGTTGTCACTTCATTGCCGCAAAGTGATCTGTCAATAGACAGATCATCAGAGTGGCAAACTACACCCCTTAGGATGGGGGCAGATATTCACTTGGCTAGGGGCATCTGTGCCTGTTAGCTATAGCCCAAAGCATCACCCTGCTACCAAAATTATATTAACAAGAATAAATGTGTATAAATAATCTATAAAACCGATATAAAAGTACATGGATCTGTTTATCTTTTTTTACTTTATTGATTCATTACTGTTCATTTTTAAATATTTTGCTGCAGTTCATTTTAAATCTGTATTCTTTTCTATGAAAAATAAGGCCAAGGGCAGGATGTAATTGGGGCAGGTAACCTGCCCTAGCTGTAATTTTACTATTCTTTCTGAACATTAATAATAGATCTTAGAAATGGGACAGTAGACCTCAGGGAATGATCACTGCAATTGTGAGAACAAAACCAGAAGAATTAATTTCAATGCAGATAAGGGCTATCCTCCAGTAAAATGTAGTTGTAAAGAAAAAATGACAAACATATAAATAAACCAATTATGGAAATGTGTATGGGAACTGCCTTGTCAATTTTCAATAAATAAATTCCTTTACAACCGTTCTTAAAGCTAGTTGTTAAAAACACAATCTAGTTATTGATTTGAGTCTTGGAATTTCTCACTGCAGGGAATTACAAGGCAATTACATTTATTTTTAGTGTATCGTGTGAATTGGCTGTGTACAAGAAGGTGAGTTGATAAATACACCCAGGACATTTAACAGCAGCCTAAAGAGACTGTGTAAATGTGTACCTTGTTTTTGTGCCATTGTCCTTAGATTTATTCTATTTATATGTCCCTATAAGTCATTGGTTTGTCAAGTCGCTCTTATAGGACGTATGCTGGTGTTGTTGTTCAAAGTTCTGAACACAGGGATGTGCTTTGCTGATCTGATGACCTGAATTTTGACAGTTTCTTATTTTATTAACAGGTTTTTATATAGCGCCAGCAGATTCCGTGGCGCTTTACAAATTTAACAATCATTATAACAAGACTGGGTGGTAACAGAAAGACTGGGTAAGTAAGAGGGACCTGTCCGCAAGCTTATGTCATTGGGGATTAATACATAAGTAAAATTAAATGTTATCTTATTATTAATGGGGGACAGATTACAATTTTTTGTAAATATGTTTAATTAGCAACATGGTGTTTCCTCCCAACCCCTTATACATTCTTTAGCTAAGAGCAGCCACTATATTTTAACCCTGACACTCAATGACCAGGGGAGAGACCCAGTAATCTTTGCATTGGGCTAGGTACATCACGGTCCAAGAGCTAGATTTACTAGACTGCAAGGTTACACTCTATAGGACATTGGGTTTGCTACATAAGGGCAAGTGCTATATATCACACAATGGACCAGCCAGATTGTAAGGTAAATGCGCTCAGTGCTCTGTATGATCCATACACATATCCATGCGTTAGTAGCAGAACTGAGAGTAGTTTTAGCATAGAGAAAATTATAACAGTTTCCAGGTTTGTGTTAATCATGCAACAGAAAGGAAAGCAAATAGCAAACTAGTTCTAAATAGGGTAGACAAATGCTAAGAAGTAGGTTGAGGAATTTGGTGAGCTTGTCTAAAGCGGCGAGTATAAAGGGAGTACTTGAAAGTTTTGAGAGTAGAGGATAGTCTTATTGGACGAGATTTCAGAGAGTGGCTTTAGCCAGGGATAAGTCCTGTAACCAGGAACACTATCTTAAGACTGGATAGCATGGCAAGCATTTAGAAATGCCCATACTGTATAATTTAAAGACCAAACCCTGTACCCATTCGCTCACAATTTCCATGTTTCCGTTCAATATCATAGTGTGCATCATGCATGTGGGTGTTGCATGAAATATAGCACTGTCAGTTCCACTGGGCAAATGTATAGCAGTAGTTAGGCCAAGCATGCAAATCAGGGTCAGAGTTTTCAATCAGGCCTGGAGCACAACATTAATGGCCACCTCCTGTTCACCCTTATGATGAGAGACATCAAGAGCCTGGCACTGGTCTCTTTCTAAGACCTTCTGTGACACAGGACTGAGGTTTTTGGACAGCTTTTGGTCAGTACAGGTGAACCTCTTTTACACCCATGTCACCAGGTTTAGCCAAATTTTATTTCTTCCTTACGGGGAGAGTGTCACCCCATGGACATAGACATGACCAATGACTGGTTTTGCCATGTTTGCATCTGGATTGGGTGCAACTGAATGAGTGTGCCCTTTCTTCTGATGAAATCGAATGAGCTCGATGAAATGTGTCAAGGCTGATAATTGCTTGAAACATCTCCATATAACTCTTCATTTTAAAAATGGATACTATTTATCTTTGTGAGATTGTTATGAACTTATCCCCATTAAAAATTGATTCCTACAATTTATAATTGGAGTACGATTTGGAGCGTTGGTCCTACAGCCAATTATACACTAACTACCATCTGCCCAACCAACGGACCTCTGATCTGAGTTTCCTGATATCTTGTGGCCAGTGAACACACCGGAACCAGGATCACTTCAAAATATACTACACAGTAGATGACGTTTGGTGCTGTTGACTAATATCTCTAGGTACTAGTTGTACATTGATACCAGTGAATGACTTTCACATAATAGTGGCAATCAGTGTTTGGTGGCAGTCGAATATCTCGGAGAAACGTAGCTATCTGGCCCAGCTAAGATGGCAGCTGTAACTTTTGGGAGCTTCTAATTGATGGATAACTTTGGGAAAAGTGGTTGAAACCAGACTATAACATTTTCTGCGGCTTGTAGCCACGGACAAGAGTTGCATCATCGCTTCAGTTCATTATATTGTGACTATTTTCTTTACCACATGTCTGAGGTTAACACATTAGGGATTATAAAGCTCATCAACAGGACCCTTGATATATTTAAACAATTTAGATCGGTACCGATTCTAATTATCTTCTTTGAGCTATATTGTTTGCATTGTCAGTGTTCAATAATTTTAGTGTTGTATCAATAAAATTGTGTTTTATATATTCACCTTTGATATTATTATTTAGCGGTTTCTGGAATATTTTTCCTTCCTATAGATTGACTACATGCCTCCACCTCATTCCTCCCACAAAATGAGTCTGGATTGCCTGCAATTGCAGACGGATCAGAGTTAGCAATATACATCTGCTGCCAAATCCCCTATGCATTTTAAATTCCAAACTCCCCTTACTCATACAGAGTTATGCTCCCAGTATTTCACCTACATTTCCACAACGTTCCCACATAAAATGGGGTCCGGAAATGTGGACTATATGTAAGGTCTGAAGTCAGTTTAAATCCCTACCTCCTATAGAGTTCACTTCCAGCTCTGTACTGCCCCACCGTCGGATTAAATACTAGGATGGATCTGGATCGAGCCCCTATGCATTATTCAGAATCTGGTCATTTGCTATTAAGTGATGCGCGTTAGCGTTTTTCAAATGCTGTACTAACTGGTGCAAAAAATATTACTACAATTTCAGAAAAAAGAAAAAATCATTAGTAGGTTAATTGTTCATAATGAACTTTTAATCCACTGCTTTTTTCCAGCCATTCTTATATATGGGATATGTCAGAGAGCACATAAGCTAGCACTTACTGGAAGAAGCAGCATCATTGTCTTCACATCGTACTTACATCTGCTTGGGGTCCTTTTCCAGCGCCCGGACATTCAAAGGTGACAAACTCATGACATCGTTTGTGAACTACAAAGCTGCAAACTAAAAAGAGAAACGCGTTAAAATCCAGAATCATCTTAAACCAACAAATGCTCTGTATTATTATTATTGTTATTATTTTATTTTTTTATTACTCTGATGAATAAACAATCACAGTTTTCAGTACTCACTGTTATAGACTTTTAATTATATTTGAAGCGATCTTGTGATGATATGAAACACGCCGTAGTCCTCCAATATAATTTTATAAATACTCATGACTTCAATAGAGTATGACATTTATTATTAGCTAATGTTAAAGCCTATCAAAATGAATGCCTCTCCTCACACGCACCAAATGTGGCCACAACCCTTTTGCCACTGGCCAATGTGTGTGACATATTTTGTAACCCTTGTGTGTAATTGCGTGTATTGTGTTTGTGGCAGGAGCAACACATGGTGTATATTGCATATATGTGATAGGCGGGTGCCTTGATACAGTGGTTGTATGAGGGGACATATGACACAGATATCATACCCTCTAACACGGCCAATTCCATTAGATACAAAATACTCTGCTCCACAGTTTCCAACTGTCAGTTACTATGGTAACCACCTTTGTTGAGGAGGCAAATAGTTTTTTAAATATCAGTTAATTCATTTAAACCAGGTGAGTGACAGTTGGAAGCTCAGGAGTGGATAAATTGTACATAATGGAATGGGTCATGTTGGAGGGTCTGAGATATGACAGATGTGTATATAAGGCAACAGCAGCAGTATAAGGGGCAGGTGGTAGTGGCACACAGTGATTGGCATGCTGCGCAGTCATAGACCCCGCCTCAGTGCTGACACTAGAGTTTTGCGCACTGGGTGCTAAACCTGTGGACTACTTATGTGAGATTAACAGGAGCCGCCATGAAGCCATGCATGTAACATTCTGCAGTGTCTGTAGCGCCAGGCAGAGGGGGTAGGCAGATAGATGAGGAGATACATGGATCGCCAGCTGCATTGCTTCCCCCGCCACAGCAGCGATATGCCGGGGGGGAAAGGGATGCCATGGCACACTAGAGTTCACTGGGTGCTAAACCTGTGGACTACTTATGTGAGATTAACAGGAGCCGCCATGAAGCCATGCATGTAACATTCTGCAGTGTCTGTAGCGCCAGGCAGAGGGGGTAGGCAGATAGATGAGGAGATACATGACATGG
>WWET01000597.1:436367-457618 GCA_011038615.1 Limnodynastes dumerilii
CTAAGAATGAGATACTGGGTGTGTGTGTGTGTGTGTGTGTATATATATATATATGTGTGTGTGTGTGTGTGTGTGTGTGTGTATATCAATTCATTGAGAGGGGGCCTTCAAACCGGTATCTTGCTTAGGGCCCCATGAAGTCTTAATCTAGCTCTGGTAACCGGTAACCAACTGCCTGACTCAGAAACTTCAGCACCACTTCTCATAGGAGTGTTGTTAATTATTAAAGGTATATTGCCATAGAAATCCCAGATTTTTCCTGCGTTTATTAACAAAGTATTGTATTACTGTGCCAGCAAGTGGAAACTATTTATGAACTTGCAAAAAAGCCTAGCGTTTCACAAAATGCTACTTTTATCTGACGATGGCAGAAATAAGAGATTAACAGAGAGTAACGCTGTTGGAACTTGGCTATGCGCATAGCACAGTAGACACATGCTGGGAAAATTATCTGAAAAATAAGATTCTAACTTGGAGTGCAGACCGAAAATGGACAATATTTAGCATTTTTGGAGCAGTTTGGAAATAGCAGATGACGGGGGTGTTGGTCCACAGCCGCTATTTTGGAGGCCTGAAAGGGAGCGTCCTAAGGTAAGTTACCGTTCATTTTATAAATTTATGTCCAAGTATAGGGACTCTTACTGTTTAGAGTTAGGACTACCACTGCAATAAAAAGCCTTGAAAGGGGCTGGTGGTGGTTTAGTATTCAACTTCTCAAAAGGAAAAATGGAGATGTTTTCCATAGCAACCAATCAGAATCTAGCTAGCATTCTCTAGTATGTAATTTGAAAATGAGAGCTAGAATCTGATTGGTTGTTATGGGCAATGGGCCAGATCCAGAGCTACGTCCGCTAGCGTATTTACGATTGCCATAGTCGTAAAAACGCTAATTTGCATGTTCTGCGCATGCACACGGCAGATGTTATGACCAGTTACTCTTAACGTATTTACGAGCATACAGTCACCAGCGTAACTACAGACGAAGGGGCGTGCCAGACATATGACACCCGTAATTACGCTTCAGAGGCGGGGTGAGGCATTTAAATCGTACAGTATGGGCGTGTTTAGGTGTGTAAGTATGTGCAGCCATTACGGTCGACAGGAGTTTCACTTGGAAAAAGTTAAGGCAGGGTTTGGTAAGCGTAAAACGCCAAAATTACGTGCAGGGAGAGCCTAGGGGAGTGCATAGTATTTATGGACGCATAAATATGCTACGCGTTGAAACGTAAAGGGAACGTAGGTCTGGATCTGGCCCAATATCTCAATTTTTCCTTTTGAGAAGTTTAGTAAATCTAGTGATAGAACTCTTTATGGTTTTGTTAAAGGTTTACTCTATGGATACTTAGGACTTTCATATACTAAGGATCTTTTTATGCTAAGTAGGTGACTGTTCCATGGTTTGAGCAATAACAAAAACAGGTAGAAATTAAGGGCCGTATTCAGAGCTCTGGCCGCAATGCAATTGAGGCCGGAGTTTTGAGAAATGTGCTACTGCGCATGCGCAGTCATTTTGTAGCGTAATCTACGTTATTTCTTGCAACGTAGATTGCGTATACGCGGTCTTAAAGAGACGGCGCATAAGTGACAGGAGTTACACTTTGAAATGGTAAGGTAGGGTTTGGAAAGTGTAAAACGGAAGAAGTACGTGTGACCGAGGAGAGTGCATAGTAATTACGATAGCGTAAATATGCTACGTGTTGAAAAGTAAAGGGAACGTAGGTCTGGATCCGGTCCATAGAAACATAGAAAGTGACTGCAGATAAGAGCCACATGGCCCATCCAGTCTGCCAAGTTGTTTATTTAAAACTATAATGACCCTATTTACCCTCAATTTAGTTTGAGATTTAGGATATCCTTATATTTATCCCAAGCATGTTTACACTGTTCTACTGTGTTAGCCTCAACCACCTCAGATGGGAGAATATTCCACTTATCTATCACCCTTTCAGTGAAGTCATTTTTCCGCACATTTCCTTTGAATCTACCACCCTCCAGTTTATATCCATGCCCCCATGCTCTATTACACCTCTTCCTCTGAAAAATGCCCCCTCCTCTAGCTGGTCACAACCCTTGATGTATGTGAAAGCCGCTATCATATCCCCCCTCTCCCTTCTCTGCTCCAAGCTATACATGTTTAGTTCCTCTAGTCTTTCTTGGTATGATTTGTTACACAGGCCATGGACCATTTTAGTTGCTCTTCTTTGCACAGTCTCTAATGTATTTATGTCCTTCTGGAGATATGGGGCCGTATGCAGAGCTCCGGCCGCATTGCATTTGCAAGTGCAGCCTCCAGAATTGAACATAGTATTCTAGGTGAGGTCGTACCATGTAATACGCAAAGCCATAACTAGAAATGTGTGATAGGAGTCGGCTGTCCAGAACACAAAGCTTAAGGGAATTAATATTTTAAGTCTAATTAGTTTGGAATTGAAGGTCAGGGGGCACCATTTTCCCTTTTGCCCCTGGGGCTAAAATTTCTTCCTATGGTCTGGTATTAAGATATTAAAGCTCTCATAGAATGCTGCTAAGCAATTAAAAGCTTCAGGACACTAATAGTAGTCTAGTTGTTCAACCACGAACCAGAAATAATAATATGTGATGACATTGGACCGGACCTTAATTTGAGATCCGATTTATGTATACAACATACGTAAGCATAAGTCAGCTGTGGATTGGTACTGCACATGCAAGGAACTCAGAAGTCTGCTTCAGAACACAGTTGCCCAAAGCTGTGCTCTGTGCAGAATTCAGCCTCCACTTGCAGGGAGGGCTCACTCACCATTTGTACGTAAGACGCGCATGGTGGATGGGGATTGGTATGGTAATCGTACAGTATGGGCTTGGCTAAGCCAGGATTTACGAAATCCAACATTTTGTGTGCGCAGCGTAGCATGCACAATACTTAGGGTAGTTCCCAGGACGTCTGCCGCACAGAGGATCCTTCGTATATATTCATACTATAAGAATACATTTTACACATATTTATTAGTGTAAAAAGAAATAATTTTTACCTTGTAGTATTAACTTGTATTTTAATCCACAACAACTTTTCTTTTATTAGTTTTTGTTCCAGCAATGACTGGTATGACTCCAGGCTCTGTATTTCTCATGGGTCCAGGTTGTAACATAATACGACATTTGATGTTGATCTTAGGGATAACACATTATAATATGTGCGAGCTTAGTATGAGCTGTATCAGTGCATCACACTAGCCGGGTATGTCAGGGGAGTTTGGTGGAGCCTGAGTCTAGGAGCTCTTATGAATAATAACCCAAATAAGCTGTGAAACCTAAACACGGACTGGTTCAGAAATCAACAAACTACCCTCCATAAGAATAAACACAAGGTTAAAAAAAAGGTTATTCCCTCTAATATTGATTTAAAGATATGGGGCTTGATCCAGAATTACTTGCCCTTTCTATACACACACACGGAGTTTCTAAAGTCCACACACAAGAGGCTACTGTACTCCCAAGAAACTCCTCTCTAATGCACAGAACAAGGCTGACTTCCATGTCCATAACCCTACCTTAACTTTTGCACGCACATTGCGGGCAATCCAACATGACCCAATCCATTAGGTACAATATACTCTGCTGCTGAGCTTCTAACTGTCAGTTACTATGGTGACCACCTTTGTTAAAGTGAAAAGTATTTTTCAAACATCAGTTTATTAATTAAAACCAAGTGGGCGACAGTTGGAAGCTCAGTATCGGAGTATACTGTACCTAGTGGAGGGGTCGTGTTGGAAGGTCTGCCTTGTCATACATAAGTGCCTAACCCAGCCCATATACAGCCCCCCCCCCCCCCCCCCATCCCGGCTCACACTGCACATATTCAAATATAAGGATTGCTGTCACACCGTAACGCAAGGAACAGAAATCAGTTCCGTGTCTTCAGTTATGCTCCCTAACATCTGGTGCACGGCCTGAGTTACACACCATGCTTGCTTAAGTTGGCTGTCGTTATTCATTCTGAATCCGATCCTTGAATTCCATGAAAACCATGGCCTCAAGTCCTGCCCCCCTGCCTGGCAACACTAATATCCTAGTGCTGCTAGGGACAGGGAGGGACTTAATGATACCTATTGCATCATCAATACCCTCCCCATCCCTATTAAACTTAAAAAGGGAGTAATTAATAGTCAAGAGGTGGGTCTTATTGATGCAATTTGCATAAAATGCGTCATTAAGCTCCATCCCCTGCAGTTTAGTAAATCTAGCCCATAGAGTTGTTTAATATAAATGAATAAAGCCCTGACGCTATATTTAATAAAGCTTTGACAAAACTTAATTATGAATTCCAAGACACTGCAAGGATCCAACTCCATTAGGCAATTGTGTTGACATTGCATAAAACTAATGACACACGTCTACATGACAACGTGGAGTCATGCAGTGTTCCAACACATTATAATGATGTATAGCTAGAGACAGCAAGGTAGCCAGGCAGGTGTTATAAAAAGGTCCATCTCCGATGGACTCACACTTGGATTATCTATTTCAGAGATATAGCTTTATATATACAGATTGTTTTAATAAAACTGCAGGGAAATTGAAGGAATTACATTTTTAAAAGGAGGTAACCACCAAATAAAAATACATTAAGTCTGCTCTTGTTGGACATGGTTGTTTCTAAAATTCTGGGCCACAGCCAGAAATTTTGGGGCCAAGACACTCTGGACCATGTTCACAGACCCGCACCTAACTCACCCGTCCTGCCTCTACCCCGCCCCCGCTTTTTAGGTACCTTATGGCACTTACAAGTACCATAGGGATACCTTATCTCTCCGTGTAATGTCCACATGGACATTCCATCTTCCCGCCTCCACCCCGCCCTCCCGGGTAATCTAAATCCCTCCCCCCTCCCACTTCTATCCAAACACCCCCAAAAAGCGGCATTATGCCGCCTCTATTTAAAATACTCTGTGCGGCCTTTAAAGACCACATGGAGGCAATCTATATACCTAACTGGTACGTAGATTGCGTAAAGGATCTACTACGCATGCTTGGTAGGTCCTTTATTGAGGATACGCACCTCAGAAGCATCTGCTTCTTAGGTGTGAATATGGGGCTCTGCCCCTTATGTGATGTCACCTATAACATCACATAGGTGGAGCGCTGCAGACCTGCATTAACATTGGACCCATAGTGCATTGGGCCCACTAATGTTCATCTCAGCAGCAGCAAGTATTGGTGGCAGGATATCACCAATACCTGCTGCTTGAGAGCTAAGGTGAGCATTGGTGGCCTGGTGGTGGCTCTGCTAAAACCCTTCACAGGTTGCTGAAACTAGACCTAATGCATCATTCCTGGAATCAGTGTGGTTCACAACTGACAAAGGCCCCTTTTCGATAGGGCCGTTTACTACAGCACGTGTCTGAACAGGGACAGGAGATGACTGTTCCTTCCCCACAGGAGTTCAGTATGCAGCAACTGTTGAGTATTTCCCCAGCACCAACCCTTATCTTAATCCTCACCTTTGCCCTCCCCTTCCATTACCTTAACTCTAACCCTCCCTTCCCCGCAGCCTGACCCTAACCTTCCCTTTCTCTGATCCATTTACTCTCTACAGCCTAACTCTAACTCTCCCTTCCCCACAGCCTGACCCTAACCTTCCCTTTCTCTGATCCATTTACTCTCTACAGCCTAACTCTAGTCCTCCCTTCCCCGCAGCCTGACCCTAAGTCTCCCCTTTTACACAGCATCCCCTCTCCACAGGCTAACTGTAAGACTCCCTTCCCTGCAGCTTACCCTAAGTCTCCCCTTTCTACACCGCATTCCCTCCCCGCAGACTAACCCTTAAGAATTCACTAACCTGCCCGGTCGGGACTGGCGTTGGGTGCTGCTGCAGTTCTTGTATGTTGGAAAGCTAATGAATGGGTACGTTTCCCGAAAAATAGATTCAGAATACTTACCCATTCATTATAAATAAATTCTTATTACTCACATTTCTGCAATAGAGACAGCCGTTAATTAGCTGTCGGCTCTTTCTATGTCGCAAATGTGCAGCTACTAGAATACACTTTCTGTTGGTTACACTTATGTGGAGCTGGTAGGGGACCTAATACAGACTCATATGCAAAAACAGAGGCATCCTGCATTTGGCAATACCCCACACAAATTATGGGCGGCTTAGTGAACGCTTTGTGACTTCTGACACCAAGGGCCAGATCCAGAGCTATGCTGGCCATTTGGCCGTAAGTACGGCCAGCGTAGCTCTGGTGCACTCCCCTGTGTGAGCGTAGTTAGACACAGTTACGCTGGCTGAAGGCCACCCTAACTTCAGCCGGCGTAACTGTGTGTAATTACGCTCACACAGGAGTGTAAAACACTATACCCAGCCCTCCCGTCCTAATTACCCTCCCTCCCCCCACCCAGCTTCCGTAACTACAGCGGCCGCCGTATACCTTACCTAAAAATGTCTGAACCCAAAAAAAATTTGCGCCATGGAAATCAGGATTGTATGCTAGGGCTTAGTCCAGCCATTACTACACAATGGCTTGAAGACTTATAAGATGCGGGTATTATACATAAAGGAAATAGCAACAAATATATAAAAAAAACATGGCCTAATCTGCTTCATAAAAAAAAATCTCAAATTTAAATAATAAATATCTTCTTTCACTGTCAAACTCCGTTAATTGCAACACAACATCTTTAAAGTTGACATCTTCCAAGATGGCCTAATTTCAAGGAAGAGTTTTGAATGGAACGTTGATTGACAAAATTACTAATCACTGTTTACACCAGCCTAAATTATTACACATTTTGGTTGATGCTACAAACAGTTGCAGAGCAAAGATGATAAGTAATGCTGATAAGACGATAGGCAATGCTATATGAACAACTTATTTTTAGAACACCAACAGTCACCCAACAATCAACAGAATCACATTTGCATATTTTACCACAATGACTGTCTGGAAGATTTATCAGACACCAATAGACTTTAGGGTATATATAAGATAAGGCTATATACTGACAAGTGAACAATTTAGTCTTGTCCAAATCAACTTTTTTTAAATACATATTTATGATATTGTATATCTTTAGATATTTCCGCTACACCTATACTTATTAAGTAATTCAGTCACCAAAATCTTCTGTATGTACAAGGAGCTACATGTAAAACAAACTCAGTTTTGTGAATATTTCAGCACATCCTTCCTAAATAGTATAATAATATGGGTTTGGGTCCCCGCTTAGAACGGCCTTATTTTGATAGGGCCGTTCTCTGCCAGCCAGTTTCGAACTGGCTGGGATTTCGATTGCATATGCCTTGATGAGGTATAGCAATCGATCCACGGAGAACCGAGCTTTCGGTGCCCCAAAAAGTAATGAAAAAAGTCCCCCACTCCTTTCCCTAATTCTAACCCTAACCCTCCCCTCTCATTACCCTAACCCTCCCTTACTTGCAGCCTGACCCTTACCCACCATCTACCGCAGCCTGGCCCTAACCCTCCCTCCCCTGCAGCCTGACCCTAACCCTGTCTTCCCCGCAGCCTGACCCTAACCCTCTCTCCCCTGCAGCCTGACCCTAACCCTGTCTTTCCCGCAGCCTGACCCTAACTCTCCCTTCCCCGCAGCCTGACCCTAACCCTCCATCTCCCGCAGCCTGACCCTAACCCTCCCTCCCCTGCAGCCTAACCCTAACCCTTCCTACCCCGCACAGAGAAGTTACTCACCGTAGACAGCGGCGGTGGAGCGGCGGTAGAGGGATATCGGCGGCGGCGGTATTTCCAAAGGTGAATGGGTGAAGTATGCCGGACGGCAAACTCTCCCATTCTGAAAAAAAAGTAGAAAATGGTAAGTATACGAAATAGGGACATCCGAAAAAGGAACTTTCTGATGTCCCTAGTTCGCAAAAGAGACTTTCTGACCAGAGAATGCGACCGTAATAATATAATAGCATAAGATCGGATCCAGACTTCAAAACGTTGGCCTACTTGCACAAGCCTTTTGAGTGAGTAAGCCTAATTGTGACTTCTGCACATGAGTGCGCCCTAACCCTTCCATCAGTCTTACCCCTCCATGTCCCTCAGCCTAATTCTTTCTTAACCCTAAACATCCTCGTCCCACAGTTTAAACCTAACCCTACCCTCACCAAAGCCTAACCCCTCCTGTGCAGCTGCCTAAACGTAATCTGAATGGGAACCTTGCCTAAATAAGACCAGTCACAATGGTACCTGTTCCGGGATGTATGTTTTCACTAATAAAAAGCTGTCGGCAATGGTACAGCAGAAATGAAGCTTTCAGTTAACGTTACATAGGGGGTGGGGCCCGCAGCTATGTCCCAGACCCGTATTTTCTGATGGCGGCCCTACATTCAGCACCGCTGTCTGAAAACTTCCATTAAGGAAATCTGAATTTGGAGGATCCAGATCAGCATAAGCGTATCTATAATGGGTGCAGGGTGTGCAGTGCACACGGGCCCGTCAGAACAGGAAGCCCTGTGGCATTCATCCTGCACCCAGGGTCGGCAGGGGAAGGGGGGCCAAACAGCATCTATTTCTTCTCTCTAAGATGGAAAGAAATAGATACCGAATGAGCCCCCTTTCCCCTGCAGAGGGACTGTCTCTAGTCGCGGGCCAAAAAGGGGCTGGGCTTACAGTGCAGTTAGGCCCCGTTCCAAAGAAGTCCACAAATCGGGACAGTGCTGTCTCGAGTAAGGGGGGGGGGCATGTACAAATCTTGCACAAGGGCCCCCTCACTTCTTAATACGCCCCTGCAGATCAGTAATAGAGGTGCATGCTAATTGCAGTATTTTTCTGTTCCTTGTGAGTTTTGAGGAGGACGAATCTGGTCCTTGGACTTCAGCCCAACACTATCTATTGCATAACATTTTTAATAGGCAACACTCATATGTCTATACTCTTTATTTTACCCTTCCCTAATTGTTTTCATTTTTCCAGCATGGACCTGAACAACCTGTAAATGTAATGCCGGTGAAGCATTCATCAGTTGGAAACGATGTCAAGTGAGAAAAAAACTACAACCCCCGGGGATATGTTCTTAAATCAGATAACTTGACAATTGCTATATTTAAACATGCTGTAAATTGGTCTGTGAATTGAAAGTACAGTATATGCTAATTAGGATGGGAGATCTGCATTCTGCTCATCCTACTTATATGAGTGAAAGCGTTTCAACCCATTAGACGAGTGTTTATCTGTTCCATACCATTAACCTACTGATTCTTACACTGGAATAAAATAGAGATGAGTGGGTGTGTGAAGATCCGAATTTAGGGGTTCCGAGGCAAACTGAGATGGCACTTGAGCCCTCCTGCCAAAGTTGGATCACAAATCGAGGCAAAACTAAATTTTTCTTCATGCACCTTATTTTTTTTTATTTTTTTACAAAACCCAAATCAAAACCAAAACACAAAAAAAAGATTTAGAACCAAAACCTGATTCAGAGATTGAAATCAAGAGAGGAAAGTTACTCATGGGCTAAACCATGTTGATTGCAGGGAGAGTCAAGGTAATTGTATTCTTTGCATGCAGGGATATATCTTTGAATTGCTTACTGCACACAGATACTGACCAGCTTTACTATCACACTGTTATTTAGACTTGGGATAGGAAACATCACCTCTCAACTCTAATACTGCAACAGATGAAATATGACTCCCCTGCAATCACCATGGTTTATCACAGGAGTAACTTTCCTCTCTTAGGACCTGATTCAGACTTTTTGAACATGGAACACCCACCAAAACCCCAGTCGGTCCTTATTTTCAAGCTCCTTCTTAAGCCTAAAATCTTTAACTCTAGTATAAAGTGCAAAAAACAAGGGGTCTATTTGCAAAGATCATTTTAATGCAATAGTGGCAGTTTTGAAGTGAAAACTGACACTATTGCATTAAAATGAAATGTATAATATTTACAAAATGCCAGAGTGGCGTTTTATACTCTGCTCTCAACGTAAGACTAACGCCACCTATGGCAGGGGTTAAGGATTACTACTCCAGCGATGTCCCCCTTGACCCCTCTTTTCCTCCACCTAATATCTGTTATTAGGGGGAGGAATAGGGTGTATATATGGGGAGACCGTCGGAATACATAAGAATATTCCATTAGTTTAAAAAATAAACAAATATATATTTTTTTCATAAGTAAAAAAATAGAATAAAATAAATAGAAAAAATAAGTAAATAGTAAAAACTCACCTGTCCGGGCGACCCGTCTGCAGGTGTCCAAGTCCCAGCATGAATACAATGCACATGTGCAGTGTTTCTCATGTCAGGAGTTGAAAGTCCTGAATGAGAGTTACTGCGCAAGTGCAGTAATTCATTCATGCATCGTATGAATGAGAAGTCCTGCGATGACCCGGCAGATCATGACAGAACCTCGCAGGACGGGTGAGTATTTGTAAATACTGTGAACGAAGCTGTGAAGATAAGCCAACCTGATGCAGGTTCACAGTGAACTGAAGCAGTATATAAATAGACCCCCAAGTATTTCATGGCCAGAGGAGCAAAGGGGCTCAGTAACAAACATTTCTACCAAAAAAAAAAGGAAAAAACATTAGTGTGTGGCCTTTTAACAAAAAATATCTATTTAGTAATTGGCTATTGGAGTTAAACTCCAATAGCAAAGGCCTAGCTAGTTAATATCTGCCAATGCATGATGGGACTTGTAGTTTCACAACAACTGGAGCGCCGCTGGTTGCTATGTCGGCTCTACTGTCACATTTTCTTCCATTGCCATAGATTTTATTGGCCAGAGATAACGTAATTCAATTTGTTGTATAGTAAAGCTCTAGGCTTCCTCTGAATGGTGTAATCAATATAAATCAGTCTGGAAATACACTGACTCTTCTTTTTTTTTTTACCCGATTATCATTCCAAACATATGATAAACAAGTATTCAGAATGATATTATGGAAATGTGTATTTCTGAGCAGAGAACAAGACATTTTAGTGATCTTTAGTTATTTTAGTAATGTCCTGAGCTCTGCAATAAAAATAGGGGGGGGGAGGGGAATAACACAATGAGCTGCAGTTATTGTGTGCAGTATATATTCATGAATTGGCATGCTAATCAGTAATCAATTGCGTATGTGCGGTCTTTAAAGACTGCACATACGCAATCTACGTAATGAAACGATAGGTAGATTGTGTAAAATAGTTACCACGCATGCATAGTAGCTACTATCGGTAAATTAAAGACGTATGTTGTACAATTACGGAGTTGTGAATCCAGCCCATGCTGTATACATAAAACACACAGTGAAAATGGACAAGGCAGAATGTCTGTATTATTTTGTCTTATAGATTTCTAGTAGTTATTTTGTGTCTTTTTTTGACACTTTGAGACATAAATAGCCCCTGGCCAGGACAGCAAATACACAAATTCAGAGAAGACCTGGCTACGTTTTCTCTACATTGTCTGGGCCCTGAGAAGCACAGTGATTTGCAGTGGGTGCCAACAAGGGAGTGCAGAGTATCTGCCAGGGGCAAATATTTTCCTTTCATAAATCTATAGCAAAGCAAATATTAGAGACTATAAGCAGGTAAATCTATCTATCTCATATCTATCTATCTATCTTATATCTATCTATCTATCTATCTCATATCTATCTATCTCATATCTATCTATCTGTCTGTCTGTCTGTCTGTCTATCTATCCCATATCTATCTCATATCTATCTCATATCTATCTCATATCTATCTCATATCTATCTATCTATCTATCTCTCATATCGATCTATTCTCATATCCATCCATCCATCTATATCTATCCCTATTTCATATCTCTATATGAAAAGCAGTTACATGAAATAAATAAAACAAACATAAAAATAAATATAAGTAGTTAGCAATTGCAGCACATAGTAAAATCTCAACATATATTTAAAACAAGAAAAGATTTCCCTATAACACATTATGTTCACAGTAGGTTCAGTCTTGGCTCAGCCTGGCGAATGAGCGTCGCAGGTATATTTTGGCCATTTACGGAACATGTGCACAATATGTATAATGTACACCTCTGAAATTTTGGCACTGCAATCTTAATTTGCGCTCTTCTAATTGCAGGCACTGCAGGTATAATCTGGATACCTTTGGTGTATGGACAAGCTCCAGTTTACTAAGTGAAGGGCTCAGTTGAGATCAAAGGAGAAGCCAGCTCTGGAAGAGAACCATTATGATTATGCAATCAAGCCATTAAACAAGAAGATATATTAAAATAGAGTACTTATTCAAGTGGGATTTTAGAACCACCACGATACTGTTTTTTTCTGTATGTTTGGTCTCATTGTCTTAGATTTGGTCTCATGGTCTTAGATTTCAAAGTACAATGAATCAAAAATATAGCTTGCTACATGATTCATTAATGTTAAAGTTCCATATCTTGTAGTAATGGGAATGCAGAAACAGAGATAGCCAAAAGCTCATTTTCAGCTGTCTCTAAATAGCGCTAATTCAAAAGTGTTATTAACGAATGGGTAAGTATGTTGACAAATTTACCCATTCATTCATTTGGAAACTGCCACAGCAGATCTGTCGCAGCACTGCAGACACGCCGCACCAGACCGGACAAGTGAATATTATAGGGAAGTCTATGGGGAGTCTTAGGGTCAGGCTGCAGGGAGGGGAGTATTAGGGTTAGGCTGCGGGGAGGGCAGTCTTAGGGTGAGGCTGTAAGTAGAGGAGAATTAGGGTCAGGCTGTGTGGAAAGGAGGGTCAGGGTTAGGTTAATAAAAGTGTAGTGTTAGGGCTGGAGTAATGGGAGTATAAAGTTAGGGTAAAGGAAGGGGGGGTTAGGGTAATGGAAAGGGGGTAAGGATAGGGTAAGGATTAGGATAAGGGTTGGGGTTACATTAATGTTCGCATTTGCAGCTGTATCTTCCTTCTTTGGTGGATCGATTGCTTCTCCTCGGTGAGCCAGAAGCATTCGATTTTGTTGTTGTTCAGTTGCGAACTGGCTGGGAGAAAACGACCCTTTCAAAAAAAGGACCATTCTCAGCGGCGACCCACCCCTTAGTAATGTCAGCATATGTAAAGATCCTGCAGGTTAGATCTTCAATATTTATTAAACTTACCTTTTCATTCCTCCCCGGCAGAGCTCTTCTCCAGTGATGTCAGTCACTGCTGGATTCCACTCTCCTGTGATTGTGAGCACAAGACAGGAATCCTGCGTAACTGAAGTCATAAGAGAAGCTGCTCGGGAAGGTGGCCAAGAACAGGTAAATCCTATCGTTAACATTAGTAACAGGATACTGACATGGCAATTCTATTGGGAAGTGAGTGGAGAATCTATCTGAAAACTCCAGCCTTGCTGTCCCCATACTCAACAACGGGGGCAAATGACTTGAAGAAATTAAGCTGGCACCTAGATAGAATCAGAATGATTTCTCCAGGACTGGAGAGTTACTAAGTGTCTGGAAGTTTTTTGCCTGACAACTTGGTCATAAATGTGTTGAAACTTAGCATGATGCTCTAGAACAGTAATGGTGCAGGCAGCCCTTTGGCCTCTTGTGGCCCCTGAGCCATTATCAGTAGCTCTGAACCCCTTTTAGTTTTACTATTAGGTTTGTTTGGCAAAGCTTTAATGTCTGCCGTTATGATGTTACATAGATGGGTCATTGATTACAGTTATTGGGGCAGATCCTGAACTACGCATTTCCGCGAATTTACGTGTGGCGGACACGTAAATTCGCAGATTTGTACGCACTGCGCATGCGCACCGCAGAAAATACGCACATTCACGTAGCGTATTTTCAAACGTAAGGAGATTTCACGTATTGCTAACGTAAATACTTACGTGTGGGCGTGCCAAATCTACGTTAGTCAACAATACGTGTGTTTTACGTGAAGTAGGCGGGGGGAGTATTTAAAGTGTACAGTATGGGCGTGCTAAGCTGCGTACGTTCGCGTAGTCTGTACGCCCGTTAGCGGACGTATTCTGTTACGATAGGAAAAGTTAAGGTAGGGTTTGGGTCGCGTAATTTGTGAAAATACGCCCGTGCAAGGGGTGTGCCGAGGGGAGTGTATTGACCTTACGTGTACGAAAATACGCACCGCTAAAATACGTACGCACACACGTTGTTCAGGATCTACCCCATTGTTTCAATTTATAACCTAGTCTAGTTTCACCATATTAACTTTTCAGAACTTGTAGGGTTGTTGCAACAATCCAGCAGGATGGTACCTCCATATTTATATAGCTTACATGTTCTGTAATGTCCAATGGAGCTCCTTCACCAGTGATGTCAGAACTTCTGGATCCCATTGTTCTGCACTTGCACAAAACAAAGGAAGTCTGAAGGTTCTAACACTGGTAAGTCTTATCAGTACTACAGGATTGCCATTGCCATTGATCCAGTGATCCTACTAGAGAACACGCCAAGCTCTTCTCCACTTGCTGAATCTCACAATCGTGCTCTCAGAGCAATGTGACCCACAGATCAACAAGGTTTGGAGAAGCAGAGCCCAGCGAAAGAAGAAATCAGTGCTATCTACAAACCTGGGGTTTTATTAAAGCCAGGTTGGGGTGAGAGTGCTACTCTCTGCTCTCCCTCCTACACATACTAATAAAAGTACTGCTTTGTCCCTTTGAATCCTTAAAGCGTTGTAACATTCGGCTACTGAAGTGTATCCAACTGCCTACAGGGGGAAAACACGAATGCCCACCAATGCACAGATCAGGGTCTTGCCAGTTCATTAATCGATGGCCACAGAGTAAAGCTACAATAAATGTTTCACAAGATGATGTTATTAGTTCACTGCACTTGGGCCCAGTACTCACTTGTTAGGCCAAATTAAATTTATTTATTACAGTTATCTCTAGCAATGGTTTACAATAAAACAATAAAAATGTATTTGAGTGTAATACATGTGGTTATTATTATTATTTTCATTTATTTATAAGGTGCCACAAGGTGTTCGCAGCGCTGTCCAAAATACAACAACAATATACAGTACAGACATACAGGGTAGGGATGGACAGCGTAGTACATAATGAAATGTGAGGTGTCAAGTTTGGCAGATCAGGGAGGAGGGGATAGAGCGCAGTGAGAGGCTGAGAGGGAGCCACCAGGTGGGGATGGGGTAAATGGGTAACAGAGGGGGATAAGAGGGTACGAAGTGAGGGGGGAGTGGTGGAAGAGGAGTAGGATGCAGTGAGAATGTAAAGTGGAGGAGGGGTAGGCTAGCCTGAAGAGGTGCATTTTGAGTGAGTGCTTGAAGACCTGCAATGTGGGAGAGAGTCTGACTGAAAAAGGGAGGTCATTCCAGTGCAGAGGTGCAGCACGGGAGAAGGATACGGGCGTAAGCTGTGGTAAGGAGTTTAAAGAGAAGTCTGGTTAAAAAGAATACTCTCAGATAGAGAGGATATTTAGAACATTTTATCTTCATAAAGTGTCAAAGAAAGCTATTTTTAAGCAGTAACTTTAATGTAAAATATTGTAGCCCCTACAATATGCCCTTAAGATAGTATGTGACATTGTGAAATGTAGGTTTCCCACTAATGTGATCTTTAATTGCATTCATTCAATTGCAATTTCATTTTTTCTGCAGCATGGAATGGAATCATATTTATAACATGTTGTTAAAATGAGATTCTACACTTCTTAAAGGAGCTCTTGTGGCTGTCAACACCAGCAGAGCAGTTACATGAAGGAAAAGTCTGTTTTTCACACACCAACAGGGGGCAATCTCATTAGGATTGCTGCAATTCCCAACCCAGCAGGAGACCAGCCTTAAGCTAAACAAAGCTGGATGGACTCATATTGTGTGCATGCAAGTGACAGCCTTTTCCCTGAACCAAAAAAGGTCATATTTAAAGATCATCCACAGCAGCATTAAATCATGTCAAAAGTTGTGGTTGAATAAAAGGAATTACAAATTGAACTGGGAATTTTACATTGTTTGAAATTGGAGATTGCAGGAAGCTTAGCAACTGCCAAAAGCGGTACACAGGAAACATATCTACATTTGGCATTGACTTTATTTCTCTCTATAGGCCACATAGGCAAATGCCTAGGGTGTCAAGTCTTCTGGAGGGCGTCCTGTAAAAAAAACCTGGGAGTCTGGCATTATCGCTGTACATCATGTTCCTTTCATGATGCCCTTGGAGCCCCCTGCAACTCTTACCACAATGAGCTTGCCCAGCGTGAGCACCAACACTTCTACCTGATGGAGTGATGTCATTTTTCTGTTGCGCTGTCATGGAGAACAGTCAAAGGCCTGTGCTACTGATGTAGCCTGTCCTGCTTCCTCCATCCTGGGATGTGCATACTGCATAGGTTTTGCATGTAGAATGCATGGTGCTATCACTTAAAATGAGCAATACGCACTCTGCTCACATACAAGGCGCTAAATCCAGACTTAAGTAAGTACTTGAAAGTAAGTTACTCTTGGGCTAAACCATGTTGATTGCAGGGGAGTCATATTTCATCTGTTGCAAACAGTATTAGAGTTGAGAGGTGATGTTTCCTATCCCAAGTCTAAATAACAGTGTGATAGTAAAGCTGGTCAGTATCTGTGTGCAGTAAGCAATTCAAAGATATATCCCTGCATGCAAAGAATACAATTAACTTCACTCCCCTGCAATCAACATGGTTTAGCCCAGGAGTAACTAATTTCAAGCACTTACTTAAGTGCTTAACTGGATCCAGCCCAATGTCTCATTGACAAATAGTACATTTAAGGCTCCATTTATAGAATGGAGTGAGAATAAAAAAAATAAAAAAAAACTGCTATTATCTTCATATTTTCATTCCCTAGCCTGCATTTACTACAGACAAAATAAGCAATGTGGGGATTTTCTACCTCCATTTAATCAGGAGTATGTCTAATGCTGGCCCACACTAGCCCTTTACGGCACACTGTTCAAATATATTCCAAGCAAATATAAGCTATAAGTACAAAAAAAAAAAAAAAAGAAATAGTAGTGGCAGTTTGTTAAAGTCTAAATAATGGTATTAACAGTCCACAGTGTCTGTGATATTATAGAACCAGAATATTGGTAAATCCTAAAGGTTTCTTCACCAAATGAATGGCCCCAAAAGACATAATCCCTCATTAGAAAGAGGGGAGAAAAATACACACATAAATAAATTAAAAAGACCTTTATACTAGTAATACTTTTAAAACAAGTCACAATGGATAAAGTTATTACAACAACAAATAAAAATAAATATAAATGCAAGGGTATCCCAAAGGAACGAGTCCGCTACCCAGGAGCATGGTGGATGGGACGGATGCTGAGGTTCCTGCAGCCTTGAACTCCATTGCTCTCAAGCAGTCTTCTGTCATCCTGCTGTCCAGGCGTCCAATCGCAGCTTTCTGGAGTGATCTGTGCCATCCACCATCATACTGGGTGGGGAACATGCCATGAATTGTGTTTTGTACTTAACAATCCATCCCCCCCTGCCACTATTGGGTAGATCCTAAGCTAAGTACGTTAGCCGCTGACGTAAAACTGCCTGTTTGTATGTACTGCGCAGGCGCATGGCAGATGTTACACCACGTAACTCTGAACGTACGTACCATCAGCATAACTACGAACAGAGGGCCGGGTCATCCCATACCACACACATAGTTACGCTTTTTAGGAGGAGGGAGGCAGTATTGTATTGTACAGTATTGGCCGGGGTTAGGCCGGTACGTATGTGAATCCATTACGTACGTCAGTACTTACGCTTTGAAAAGTTTAGGTAGGGTTTGGTAAACGTAAAATGACCAGAGTACATACAAGCGAGGGGAGTGCCTACGGGAGTGCATAGAAAATACGCTACGGATGAAACATAAAAAGAACTTCGGTCTGGATCTGGCCCTATGTACATAATGTTGGTCTAGTACGGATATTGCTTCTGTTGCTGTCCTAGCCTTTGAAAGCCCTGTAGTTTTTATTTTATTTTTTATTGTGTTTATTTATAGATTTTTACAATTAAACACATAAAACAAAATACATAAACCAAAACCCCTCCCACATAAACCCATCCCACCCCCAAATACAAGAGGTATCAAAATCCAATACATTTAGAGTATTTAACATGCCACTGCAGATCATATGCAAAGACATCAGGATGACAAAGAAGAAAACAAACCGGCGGGAGACATACCTAGCAAAGGCATAGTATACAGTTAGTACAGATCATGTGAACATTTAACAAAAGACAACATAGTAGGTAGCTTAAGCACATCAGACAAACGTTGACAACACTAGAGGTCAAACTCGCCCTGTACATTGGAGGTCATGTAGATATACGGGGATTCCTGCCATGGAGCCCAAATTCGATTAAAGTGCTCTAAAGTATTTCTTTTGGTATATACAAATCTTTCATGAGGTATGATACCATTGACCAAGCCCACCCAATTTTGGAAAGAAGGGAAAGTGGGGGCCATCCAGGAGCGGGCCACTAAGACTAGGGCTAGGGAAGTAAGTATACATATATATCTATGAAAGGCCACTGATAAATCCTCCTCCAAATTAATCCCAAATAGGAAGACTTTGGGGTCAAGAGGAGGCAACAATGGAACAGCAGCACAGAAACCCAACCGCACATCTCCATAGAATGAAAGCCCTGTAGTTTAAATGGTTAGAAATCAAAATTACATGGCAATGAGTCTATATAACTATCCATATAAGCATACAGACATCTGATAACCAGGGTCTACCTTCAATTTTATGACATCCGAGAGTTTGTCCATCAGGGGCAATAGTGAAAATCAGGTCATTTTAAGACTGTACACCCTAGAGAGCAGTCACAGCTGGGAAATATTAAGGTAGGGTCCACAGATCTGGGCATACAAGCAAATTGGTATCCTCTCTTCAGCAAAGAAGGCTGGATATAGCAGGAATTCAACATTGGATTCCTACTGCACACAAACCGAAGTGTATCTGATCCAATGACTCCCACATTACTTACCAACGTACAGTAGGTCTATTAATATCTAATCACGATAAACCACGATGAAATGAAACAAGTAACATTTCATTTATAGGGTGGTAACATACACGATCACATGGGAAAACAATTAAGAAAAGCCTCCTATGAATTAGATTGTAGTTTGACTATAATAAATTAAACGCACAGAGTTAAACAGGTAGATAAATATGTCTGATGCTGTATATGATGGGCAGAGGGCTGGCAAGATATTGTATAAACATGGATCTGCCCATGGTCACAATCTGCATCATTGTTCAAAGTTCATGATGGGCAGACTGGATGGTCCACGTGGCTCTTATCTGCCGTCACTTTCTATGTTTCTATGTAGTCCCATTTACAGAAGCACAGATCTCTTACTGTTGCCAGAGAATGGATTCTGGTTCTTTTGGAATTATTTCCCCTCTCATTTCTAATTTCCCTCTGAGAATTACTTTAGTACATACATTTATAAACTTTAGAAAACTAATGACCCACAAGCTGCAATGTCCCATTTCAGAAACCAAAATGGAAACTGAAAAGAACTGTGTTTTATGAAGACATTCACTTTGAGAAAGTCTGTGGCATACAGGCGAAATGCGTCAGTTGTTTATATCTAGTTCCTATAGAATGAACCTGACACTATAGCTGGATTTAAGCACGTGCATTTTATTTGTATCAGACCTTTGCCTGTTTAAATTCTTGAGAAGCTTCATGCACCTGCTGATACAATCTGCCCGTTATAGTAAGAAGTGTACAAGGACTCCAGGGGCTCATTTGATTGGTGAGGATCTGTTCAGTTTGGCATCGGATACACGGTATTGCTATTTTGTTACCATCTATTCAAAAAAAACTCCCTGGACAGGCCATTCAGGTGAGAGTTGTTGCAGGTATCAAATTGCTTAACTAATACTAATACTAATACTTCCTGTATGTGTACAGGGTAATATCAACTAAATACTGCATACAAGCCGTGACTGAAGATCCTTTATATGAGATCTAAGTGAACCAATTGAGCAAAAATCTTTTAGAAACTGATGTTCAACTCTCAATAACTCTCAGAGTTTTTCTATTGTGAAATTACAGCATACCTTCTGGATTGAGTTCAACTTTAAAGGGCAATGTGCAATACTTAATTAATATCAAACAGCTTGTTAGAGTGTAAAATCAAGTTGTTGTTTAACTGGATATGTTCTTATATGTACTACATTTGTGTGTTTTTTAATATTAAATAAATAATTGAAGTTTAAATCCAGTGGTGTTTTATCTGGATATAAAAGCCAACACAGTTTATAAAAAAAATTTTTCACTAGAAATGCACTAGATTTCTTTATTTTATGAAGATATGTCTGTCCTGCATCTGCTTTCTGCTCCTGGTACATTGGGTTTAAATATCAATTAATGAATTAATAATTCTACAATGTCATCAATACGCACTAATATTCTTCCATAGATGTCAGAGCAACAATGCATTCTGCTTAACATTCAATGAGAAAAGTACAGTATTTGTGATACCATTTGTAAAAGGCCATTGATCATAACATAATTATATGCCCCACTGTACTGCTACAGGGCCTGATTCAGACTTACGAAGGAGCTTAAAATTAAGGCCCTGATTCAGAGATTGAAAATAGGAGAGGATAGTTACTCCTGGGCTAAACCATGTTGATTTCAGGGGAGTCATATTTCATCTGTTGCACACAGTATTACAGTTGAGAGGTGGCGTTTCCTATCCCCAGTTTAAATAACAGTGTGATAGTATAGCTGGTCACTATCTGTGTGCAGTAAGCAATTCAAAGATATATCCCTGCATGCAAAGAATACAATTAACTTAACTCCATCTGAAATCAACATGGGTTAACCCAGGAGTAACTTTCCTCTCTTAGAACCTGATACACACTTAAGAATGAATTAGGTGTGGAAAGATGCGCACCTAATACACTCTTCCAGCCCCCAACCCACCCCCGAGTGCCATAGGGCTACCTTATGTCTCTGTGCAATTTCCATATGGACATTGCACCTCCCCCAGCTAATCTAAATACCCCCCCTAAAAACACCCCCTCTTTCTATGGAAACTACAGCATGCTGTCTTTTAAGACCGCACCTACGCTATCTAAGTACCGATCTGCTATGTAGATAGTGTAAATGATCACAGTCCTTATTTTGTTTCCCCAGAATAAAAGAGGTCAAGCACCAAATAACTCCTTGTCTGGGCTGCTGAAGAGGTGGCAGTACTGAGCAAGGGCATCATCAGGACTCTGGAGAGTGGGGGAGGGTGATAATTCAGTGCAGTCCACTCACTAGTCCAAGGATGTGCAGACTGGCAACCACCCTGCACATTTGCCAAGAAAGTGGCTGCACAAAACAGATTG
>WWET01000597.1:463844-490325 GCA_011038615.1 Limnodynastes dumerilii
CCCCAAACAAAAAATGTTGTGATACCCCTGCATCCATAAACAACATATATGCATACACAAAATTTCAATGTTTGGAAAGGACAGACGCCAGATGAGCAAGCAATCATAATTTATTTCAACATACACCCAAACATAGAAAAGTGCAGATAACAAAATATTACCAACTCTTGTACAAAGCAACATAAGTCCTGCATCCCAGAGTGATTTATCTTATCCAAACTACATTAACCTAGTTATACACATTGGACCAGATCCTGACCTACAAACGCTAGCGAATCTTGTAGCTCCTCAAATCCACGCCTATACTGCACCTTTTGATTCTAAATCCCTCGTATTTCCATCTATGACACTAGGCTGCCAGTAGCCTTTCCCATAGAAAACCAATGTCTTTACCTGTCAGAATCAATGCTCAGCTTTGTTCTTCCCTGACAATGGGGGCAGCTGGAGTCTTCTCTACTGTGCAGGAACTGAAAGCTTTGTTTAGGCAAACATAGGTTCCAGGTGTTGTGAAACTACAAGTCCCATCGTGATTTGCAAGATAGGAGCTGTGGCTATGCTGTTGGAGCATGGTGGGAGTTGTAGTTTCACATTTCCTGGAGTGTTAAAGTTTGCCTGGGCCTGGTTTAAGGCCTAGCACTGAACACATATATGTTAATCAACTGCAAACTTAGTTAGGCCTACAGTAAAAGATTATCCTGGCTGCTGTGTAGCTCTGATAGCCTTCATGGACCGTATTCACAGATCCGATTTTGCTACTGTTTACATGCGTATTTTTAGGTACGGTTGAATTCCGTACGTGCGTAGTTTAGTGAAAGTGGGTGGGTGGAGGCATATAAATGGACTAACATGGGCGCGGAAGGAAAATACGCACGTAGCTACACACGTAGACTTAAGGCTGCCCTATGGACGCGTAAGTCACCAAAAAAATGTCCATTTAAGGGGAGTGTCACGGGTGTTGCCTTGCCACGTATGTGTGTATATTTGCATACAGCCCCATTTTGTTTTGTTATTTTTTTAATGGATCTCTATTCTTCTTTGTATGTTAAACAGAATATATAGGACATAGTTCCTTCATGTTAAACAAATAAATGATATATATATATTGCCAGCACATTGTAAATTGCATTGTGGTGCACAAAATTACATTCCAGGCAACTGAGAATTAGAGAAGCAATTCTACCTGCAGCAAAATAAGAGGCAATTTTAATAAATTAATAATTTTCTCCACCGCAGAGCTACGGAAACAGAAGAGCACTTCCTCCGGAGAGAATGGGAGAGAGAGATAAAGCAAAACAAAGCAAAGAATAGAATCCATATCTTACCCTGGCACTGGAATCCTTGTTTCCCAATTCCCCTGTGGAAGCGAAGAACAAACAGGAATTATAAGATGAATATTGAGTGTTATCCTCATAGAATATGAGTCTCCTTTAACATTCGCAGTGTAAAGTAAACAGAGGCAGCTAAAATAATGTATAAACTATTCATGAGATTAAAGATTAATGGTTATATAGAATGTAAAGAGAGGCAATCTTCGTGTGTAGTTTTCTTCTTAAGAAGGAAAATACGCACGGTTACTTAGGAAGCCCTATGGCATTCTTAAGTGCCACAAGGTTCCTAAAAATGGGGTGGGTTGAGGGGCAGTATGGATAAGTTACAGATCTGCACCTAACTCACTATTAATTGTGAATACGGTCCTATGTGCTGATCCAGTCAAGTTCTGATCCAGTTCATGCCTAGTCATTTCCAGTCCTGGTCCAGTCCAGGTCAAATCAAGCCCAGTCCAGTCCTGGTCCATTCCAAGTCAAGTCCAGTCCAGTACTGGTCCAGGTCAATTTCTATGTTTCTATGTTTTTAATTCCATTCCAGTTCTGGTCCAGCCCAGGTCAAATCCAGTCCAGTCCTGGTCCAGTCCACATCAAGTCAAATCCAGGTCAAGTCCAGTCTAGTCCAGGTCAAGTCTAGTCCAGTCTAGTAATGGTCCAGTCAAACTTGCCTTGTCCAGTCAATCCTGTCTTGTCCAGTCCAGTCAAGCCCTCCTTGTCCAGTCAAGCCTGCCTTGTCCAGTCCAGTCAAGTCTGCCTTGTCCAACCCAGTCAAGCCTTCGTGTATTTCCAAAAACCCTTTGGCCACTAATACATGAGCAGAGCTTACATCAAACCGTCTAGCTTCCATTTCTCTGTTGATTCACTATCACGTATACCCAACCAAGTCAGTCCATGATAGGCACAGCCTTGAGTCTTTGAATGAAATGATTTTAGTAGTTAATGAAAAATTGTGGCTTTAATTGGATGTTGGTGCTTGCCTCTGTTTTCTTTTCCAATAGTGCTGCATTTATCTTTTAAACAGTTGTTTAATGGCTAAATGTAAATCAATAAAATACAATAAACAACAAAAGTTCCCAATTAATAAAATACTGTTGTTATTATTATTATTATTATTATTATTATTATTATTATTATCATCATCATTATTAGACACAGATGGTTGTGCAATTGATTATTTAACAATAACAGGGTGGAAGGGGCACAGAATTTGAAAGTATTAGCCCACTAGCTGTATAAAACATAGTCATTTTTGGAGCAAACCAGAATTTATAAATAACATTTATTGCATCTTGAAAATCGCTAAAATTATTTTTAATACATAAAAAGTAATTTAATATTATGTTACTATATAGCCATTTATCTATTATGAAATCTTAGTTTGCTTGTGACATTAAAATCTTTAGAATTATTTTAACACAAAAAGCATTTTTCATTTCCAGACAGATAATGGAATTCAGATTCCTTTACAATCATTATATAAGGATATGGATTGCATTAGAGTTTGCATTAACAGAAAGTATATTGCATAGTTGGTAATAAGCTTATAAAACCCTTAAAAACGTGTCATGTATATTTAAATGTGTTTCAGAAAAACTTTGGTTTATATCTAAGATTTTCTTGTCATTAATCACAAAAATATTTGCTTACTGTTTACTTTAAAATGCACAGAGCTTTCCATATAAATGATTACTATTTTATTATTTAACTGTTCCTAGTACTCATCCAGTTGCCTTAAACTGAATTAAATACAATTATAGTCGAATTTTATGATTCATTATGATGAAGAATTTAAGTTCACTTTTAGAATGTATTAAATGTATTGAAAGCCTATCAAAGCAGGGGTGGATTTGCCAAGATGCCCATAAGCAATGTATCTATTGGAGATATTGTATGGAGTCGCAGGTGGTTCGGTGGTCTGGGAAGTGGATAGATGTACGTGGTCCCTGACCTTATGAAGAGTCCTGGGTCGGACATCCTGGCTCTGAGCTCTGTCATGGAGGAACGTATTCAAGCTTAAGAAGCTCCAGCTTCTTAAGGACAGTCTTTTAAGAAATGACCTACTACACATATGTATTAGGCAGCCTCTGTCCGTTTATAAGAGTTTGTGGGGGAGGGTGTGGGGAAGGGATCTACGTTCCGTCTTAAGAAGGAAATTATACACAGTTACTTAAGGAAGTCCTATGGCGCTCTTAAATGCATAAGGATCCTAAAAACGGGGACGGGTTGCGGGGCAGGTCAGGCGAGTTTGATGCGGATACAGCCGCACCTTACTCATTCTGATCTGTGAATACGGTCCGGAGTCTCTACGATCTGTCTCCTATAGGGGCAATTTGCACAGCATCATTATGGGGGGAGAGACTTGGGTGCCATTAAGGTTAAGGTCAGGGCTAGTGGCAGCCTGACTCCTAAATTCAATCCATCAAAGCGAGGATAACTACAAATATTGGGACAACATTGCTGTAAATACAAGAGGGTCGTCCATCCTGTCACATTTTGCGCACAGCGAGACTTGATGATATGATTGGCCTGTTCATGGTCTGCCGCCAACACTTTTTTTCATGCAAATGCCATCATCATAGCTCCACCCCCTTCTTCACGATGCTGAGATCCACGGATCAGGCCAGGCCTAATGACATATTTCAAGTCATTAAGAGCAAAGCGTGTGTCAGATATATCCCCTGGTGGTTACAAACAAAAAAGTTGCCTCATGGTGTTGCCCCTTTAGGTGTAGAGGAAAATCAACTCTGATTTCAATGCCGGATTCCGTAATTAGACTGAAGACATTGGACGTGATAAAATGTAGAATGAGGCAACTGAAGCTGAACTGAATTACCCCCATGGCAACACATCACTTCTGTGTGTCACTGTTTCCCTGTCATACAAAAAGGGCTCCAGATCAAAATGACTTCTTGGATCATATTTACAGGTGGTCTAATGTGACAGGGAAATAGCATTTCCCATTGAAAGTTATGCGTCAGTAGGAGGGCTTCTGACAGCTTCTCACTAGGAAGTCTAAAATACCTCTGTGACACATGCCTTTGTTCTGCAGAGAAACTGATCAGTAAAAGACACTTGTGTGCTTTTTTAGTACCTGCAGTATTCCATGCTCAGATATGAAAGTACAGCTAATTGATCCCTATAGTCCTTGTCAGTAAACACATCCAAGCATCAGGAAATTGTCAATGTGTATTGTTCTTTCAATCTCCATAGAGATCAATTATCACTACATTCAAGCTTCGGTGACTGCCGTGGGAGCAGAGCATACTGTGGGCGCAAAATAACAGGTAGTTTCTTTCTACTGTTGAAGAAGAGATGCATCAATAGGGAATCACTGATCCTTACTGCAATACACATAGGAACCGATTTGCAGTAAGATACGTAAATATGCTCCGGGACAAACCATTTTTCAGTGCAAAGGGTGTAAATTGCAAGGAAATATCTTTGCAAATAGCATATAAATACTAAACAGCTTCTGTGACCTGCAATTTTTTACAATTTAGAAATAAGGGCCGGATCCAGACCTGCGCCCGACAGGTCACTTACGCACACAAGGTGCGTAATGCGCCCTCCAGATGTTACACTAGGGTTACGTTAGTAACCGTAGCATTCCAAAGATCGTACGGAATTGTTGTTCTGTACGCCTCATTTGGGTACAGATGGGATGTGTTTTCCCTCTGCCCGCTAAAGTGGGAGGGGCTAACACACTTGTGCGGAAAAGCGGTCGTACGGACATCTGATCCGCACAAGCACTTTAAGGTAGGCTTATGGCATAGGTATATACAATTGCACATATTTAATTTGTTGGATAGAAGAGCAGCCATTTTTTTTGCTTCTGTACGTAATTCCCCTGTCTAGAAGGTTATGCGCACAACCTTCTTACGAGGGTCGGCCAAGCTAACGTATGTTACATACGCTGGCTCTTACGAGAAAGGGCCCCCCCCCTTTTACAAGTGTCTTGACGGTGGAGATAGACATAGTAATGAGGGGACGGGGCGGGGGAAGCCCCGTTATGATCAGGTATGCGTCCATACATAAGGCCTCACACGTGAGCGTAAAAGTTAGGGTAGGAATATGGACACTTAAGTGTCCAGATTTACTACCGAGAGCGGGGAGTGCAGGGGGTGTATACTCCCCGCTACCAGGACAGCCGTTATGACCTCACGCCCGTAAGGTGCGTAGGTCTGAATCCTGGCCTATGTCTCAAATAACTACCCACTTCTTAGTTCCAGATATGGGGCTCCATTTACTAAATGGTGATAACTTCATTTTCAGGAGATAAAGACCTCTAATAGCTATTAGGTGGAGGAAAACGGGGGTATATATCGGGAGACCGCTGTAATGCAAAACATTAACTTAAATGTACAGAAAATAAAAAATGAAGAAATTTAAAAAACATTTTTTTAAATAGATAATTAATAAATTATTATTAAAAATTCTTAAATTTAATAATATTTTTAAAAAACGATACAAAATAAACAAATTGTCCCGGCGCCGCGTCTGCTTCGGATTCCCACGCATGCGCCGTGTTACTTGCCTTTTGGGACAAAAGTTTCTAAGTCCCAAAAGGCAGCTACTGCGCATGCGCTTCACTCGATCCCGGCGAAAGTCCCGCAGATCATCGTGGGACCTCGCCGGACAGGTGAGATGTATTAAATTTGCCGAAAACAGTTGCAAGACTCGCTGCGAGGTGCAGCGAGCCTTGCACTGAACAGTAACGCTCACAATGAGCGTTATAATAAATGGACCCCTTAGTGATCTAATGAACTAAACAAGCTAGATGAAAGAAATGACTAAAGAACCAGATGAACTAAGATTTTCAAACTACTCTTTAAATGAACTAGATCTGAAAGAATAAATCTGTAAAATGAACTACATTTCCCATCATTATGTGAAGTGAACCAGGAGCAAAGGGTATATATAGCATATGGGGGAAACTTCTATTTGACAAAAGTGTGGGTGTGCACAGTTACTATTTTAAGTTATTTTTTGCATGTCAGTTTACAATATAATTGCATTACTCCCCCGCTCCACACATACGAGGATTTTTTACTAAGCCAGTTTAGCTTCCAATATGTTTTGTAAGTGGAAACCAGAACAGCCTGAAGCACTGTAATTTAGACTCAGATCCTGCCCAGCTGTGTCATAAAACTTATTTCCAGAGTGCTCTGTGATGCAGTGCCCGTTAGAGGGCTGCTATAAGGTGTTTTACAGTTCTTTTTTATTATAACCAGAACAATGTAGCTCCATTTATGAGACATTGATATAATACAAGGTATTGATATATTATACCAGGGCAGTAACTGGGATCTAGCCTGTAGGGCACTTGCAATAAGCACTGGTCAAGGTGGCACAGCCACCCATGAACCGGGAAAGCTTCACACAATGGCATAGCCAGATTGGGGAGGGGGGGGTAGCGTAAATTGCACCTATCAGGAACCACAGACACATTGCCAATGTGCATAACACAGACTTCCTTTATAGTGATCTAACCTTATCTTGGAGCATGTCTGGGAGAGTTCTGATCTACGGAGTCACACAAAAAAGTCTCTTTATTTGCTAGGAGTGTTTCCCAAACATTCTTTTTTTACATTTCAGTCGTGATCAGGATTATTTTTTTTTTGAAAGAACAATGGAGGGTTCTTAGGCAACTATTGCATACAATCCAACATTTTTTACTGGAAAATCGGTACAACTGGGGGCGTGTCCATGAAGGGGGTGTGGCTTGTCCAGAGAATGGCTTTAATAAATTTTTCTTTTACACCTTATTATATGAGCTTAGAACTCACAGGGGAGGGTCCTGTCAGTATAGCAGTGCTGTAGGAGTCTCTCCCCGCAGCTCTGCTATAGTGATCAGATGTTTCAGGACTGGAAGGTGAGTATAGGGGGGTGGAATTGCTGGGTCAGAATCCGGTACAAGAGCCCTTTTAGCCGATACAGACCACTAAAAAAAGGTACTGTACCTGCTAAATAGGTACAGTTGGAGGGTATGCTATTGTTATTTATGAGCAAATTGAAAGACTAGCATAGCTAGTCCCCCAGCCACCACCACCTTCCTCCATAAAAATTTGTGATTTGTGGGAGGAGCTTGCAGGTGTTAAGTGGTTTAGCCAGCTAGACTAGACAAGACAAGCTGACTCACCCTATGAGACACCAGCTGTTTGGGAATTGGAACTTAAGAAGTAGCTAATGTCATACAATGGATTATTATGATCCAAGGCCTGGGAATTCTCTGTGCGAATTATTGTGTTTGTGTGGGTCCCCATTGAAAACGGCCCTATTTCAATACTATTCTCTCCTGGTCAGTTCCAAACTGGCTGGGAAATCAAATACTTTTGCCACGAAGAGGAAAACCATACAAGGTGCTCCAAAAGGTAAGTGAAGAATCTAACCCCAACCCTCTCCCTTACCCTAACACTCCTCTTCTTTTACCCTAAGCCTCCCTTCCCCACAGCTTGACCCTAACCCTAACCCTTCCCCAACCCTAAAAGTCCCTGGAGAGGTTTCTCATCTCTCCAGTGGTGTCGTCAGTGGGCGGCGTGTGCGTCGAATCCAGCGGGCAGTGCCTCCAAAACTAAATGGATGAGTGTGCTGATCAGATAGAGACGAAATAGAGACTCTACCCTTCATAGACAGCCATTGTGCCAGGGACTCCCACCGGTTTAATTAGATCACTCAAAATTCATGCATTTCTTATGGAGAAGGACATTATAGTTCTCCTATAGGTATCATGCATATGGGAATGCCATAAGTGGTGCACTTAACCACCTTCTGGGGCACACCTTCTTCACTGCCCTTGCACGGATAGGCCATACTGTGGAGTCACTGTTGTCAGACTGAATCTAAAGGTGCCTTTCTGAGCTTAGATCCCTTTTGTCGTTGATAGCCAAGAAGCTGTGCATGCCTTATTATATTCCATTGTATTTCATGTACACATAGCATTACCATGGCAAGTTAGTCACCCTTATCATTTCTTCACCATGGTGTAAGCATTTAAGAATGACAGAAAATGGAAACTATAAAAAGCAGCTACAGCATTCTGTAGAGAGAATATGGCCACTCACGTTGAACATAAGCAGATTGGAAATACAGAACAACTGTCATGGTTTATCTTCTGCTATGCTGCTCTGCTGTCAAGCCTCCCCCTTGAGAAATCCTGCCATATCTCAGATACATGCTGTCAGAAATGTTCTAAATACCCATTAACAGGTTGCATTACGTATATCTATATTTACCTTTTTTATTTTGCCTTTTTTTTTATCATAGATGTGGGGTCCTGCACTGATCAGGACTCAGCTCCTCTCTTAAATGCACTGGCTTTCAGTGCTCATAGAAGAAGGTAAACAAAGCCCCAGAGTTCTCTGTTTTCTCTGCTGACATTGGACCGGATCCAGAATTCTGAAATGATGATTGTGGACCTGATTCACACTTAAGAAGCTGCAGCTTCTTAAGTGCGTATGGGTCCGAAATGACCTACTGTGCATACGTAGTAGGTAATTTACACTATCTACGTAGCCAATGGGCACGTAGATAGCGTAGGCCGCGTTTTCCGTAGATAGAGGCGGCGTAATGCTTCCTCTGGGCGTTTTTAGACAGAAGTGGGAGGGGGGAGGTATTTAGATTAGCTGGGGAGGGCGGGGGGAGGTGCAATAGCCATACGGACACTGCATGGAGAGATAAAGTAGCCCTATGACACTCGTAAGTGCCATTAGGTACCTAAACACGGGGGGCGGGTTGGAGGCTGGAAGAGTGTTAGGTGCGGATCTGCCCAAACCTATCTCACTCTTAAGTGTGAATCAGGACCTTTATTATTAATACTTTTTTATGTTGCGCCACAAATTTTTCATATTCACATCAGTCCCTGCCTCATTGAAGCTACATTCGAAGTTTCCTAACACCTACACTCCACACACACAGATTAAGGTTAATTTGGTCAGCAGCCAATTAACCAGCATGTTTTTGGAGTGTGGGAGGAAACCGGAGCACCCAGAGGAAATCCACGCAGACACGGGAAGAACATACAAACTCCACACAGATCAGGCCTAAACTGGGAATCAAACTCATGACCTCAGCACTTTGAGACACAAGTGCTACTCACTGAGCCACCAATGGAAAATGTCCACATTTCAATACCGTGCATGCTTGCAGCACAGATCTGGATAATCAGGATCCAGGCTTCCGTCCTGGAAGCATTTTCAGCGGTGTACGTGTATGCATGGTGGGACCAGGGCCGTATTCAAATTGTACAGTAAGGGCTAGGTTAAGTCCATTTGCACTGGGGCCTGGGTGTAACATTTAAGGTAGCATCCTGTGTTCCGGAGTCCGCACATATGGGCCTTAGGTCACATGGTGATCCCCTAACAGAACTCCGCTGCCTCTGCAGATGACGCTCTAGGGCAGCATGGTGGCTCAGTGAGTAGCACTTATGCCTCACAGCGTTGAAGTCATGAGTTTAATCCCAGACTAGGCCTAATCTGTTTGCAGTTTGTATGTTCTCTCCGTGTCTGCATGGGTTTCCTCCAGGTTATCTGGTATCCTCCCACATGAGAAAAACATGCTGGTAGGTTAATTGGCTGCTGAATAAATTAACCCTAATGTCTGTGTGTATGTGTTAGTATGCAGCTCCAATAGCAGCAGGGACTGATGTAAATGTCTAATGGTCTCTGTAAAGCGTTGTGGTCAATTTGTGGGTCTATACAAATAATAATTATTAATAATAATAATAATAATAGCCGCATCAACAGCAATCTTCTGGATCTGGTCTATTGTCATTGTCAGTGTAGCTTGGGATTCTGGGATTCCATATTTAAACTGGTCTAGGATTCTTGATCAACCAGGAACTGGAAGGTGGTCATGCGCTGCTAAACCAACAATATCTCACTTTATAAAGTTAATCAGCTATTATTCACTTACACATTACAAGAGAATCACATAGCACAATATAAATGAACCTTTACAGATGGCTTTAAAAAAATGTGTTGAAAAATGTTATTATAAATTGTATGCAGCTTATTTAAGAAGTACAATCAGACACATTAAGGTAACAGATAAAAGAACAAACCTTGTTACCCTGTGTCTTTAGTCATCATGTGATAGAAAAATGTCATGTTTCCCTAACCACTGAATAGATTGCAGAAGCTTTTATATTCGTTGTGATCAGGGCTTAGTCTCAGTTCAGTACAAAATCTTTGAACTTCAACGTGGGGATAGAGAAAAAATTACTTTTCGGTACTTGTAATCTCCGATAAACTGTATTTGTACGCTTCATTAACTTTAGTAACAGAAGGCAAGAGATGATATAAGATCCAATATATCATCGAGTGCACTAAGCCATTCATTAACAATAAAAGCACATTTAATATGGTAATTATTAGTCAAAGGTATACACAGACACACAAATGAGTCTATTTAGGAGAGAGGAAGAGAGCATTACGGAGAAAACAGCTGTGTTTTTCAGTGCTCTTCCTCCTTTCTGACACTTGTTAAAATCCCAGCTACGGGGCTATCACTGATTTCTCCTTCGCTGGGCACAGTATCTTCAAACCTTAATGTCCTCGTACTGTGTATGGGAGCAGTGGGGTTGTAAGATTTACCAGAGCTTAGGACCAGATCCTGATCTCCATGCATTTAGCACATGCACAGAGGTCTGTCAGTCCGCACGGAAGAGGGGAGTGGACTACCCTATCACTTTCCTCTTTTGTGCGTCTTTAGCTGGTTTACATTCCAATAAGGCAGCCTTAGGTCCCTCGTGCAGATCAGCAGTCTGTACGACCGCTGATCCGCATAGAAATTGAAATGCACCGCCCTGGCGGATGCTTCTGCTGGCATACCAGGATTTTCTACCATAACACCTGCACGCTTCCAGAAAATCAGCTGAATTCTGGACCTGGTCCTAAGTTCTTCTTTACTTGTCCTCCAAAACATGTCAGCATGGCGACCAGTTGTTACAGACAGGAATTACCTAGTGACCAGCTGCAGTTTTCTTATCTGCTGCACAAGCACAGAAGAGAGGAATCCTAAAGACACTGACATAGCTGCAGAGGAGACTTATTAGGGGATCACAGGAGTTCTGTAAATCTGGAACTTCCAGTCTCTAGGATCCTGGCTTACGTTCAGACAGCAAACTTCAATATCACCACAAAATGGCATTCCGGAGAACACATAATAATGACTATATATATATATATATATATATATATATATATATATATATTCCAGTGAGAACCGGTTTACTCCCACATGCTAAAAACATGCTGGTAGGTTAACTGGCTGCTGACTAAATTAACTCTAATGTTTGTATGTGTATGTGTGTAAGTATGTATGCATTTATGTGTTAGAGACATTAGTATGTGGCTCCATTAGGGGTGGAACTGTTGTGAATGTTTAATGTTCTCTGTAAACCGCTGCAGACAATTTGTGGTGCTATATAAATAAGCATTAATAATAATAGTCTTCAGGCTATTGTGTGCCATCTACAGATACTTTGGTCAGTGAGTCTACATTTTTACAGAAGCTTTGAAGTATTAGTAGGATAGTCAACAGGGGGCGTAACTAACCCTTGAACAGGATGGCACTCACCCCTTTTGGCCAGGGGGTAGACCCAGGTGGCATGCAGGGGCTCAGATCTGTACTCTCTGCTATATCACCTGACTAATATAGATTTTAAAAAGAATGTAGACTTACAAATATATAGAGATTTTATTTTCTATTCACAAGTTTAATGTAGGGAGAGATTTGGATGATGCTACAAGCCTGGTGCTTCACTGGTGAATTCAAACCTTGGATGATGAAGTATGGCAATTTCTAAGTCAGCATGAATATAGTAGGTAGACTTGCATAGCCAGCACACAGACCTCATTGGCTATATTACTGATGAGACAATCAGTGATATTTTTTTCATTGCCTATTGCCTCTGCTCCTGTATGCATGTCAGCACTGACTGTGAGCCTTGCAGCACTACAAACACAGTGTTAAAAAAAAAATTCAAAAATATAATTCAATTTAAAATACATCTCAGTGAGATATTTGTTGCTAAACGGATTTCAGTCATTTGATCTGATTAATTCATTGATCCTTCTGCTTACATGCTCTGTTCTGTTTTGATGGCTTTAGACAAGGATTATGCGGGCAATAATGGACAATAACAGGATAATCACCCCCAGGAGCGTACACCTTTAAATGAATAAAAATTCATATAAGCAGTCCAAATAACCGCACAAACACACTACCGAGTAATAAATATTATATCAGCTAATAGCTGTCAAGCACTGAATCCATTTGCTGTGTTGTTTATTTTTTATTTGTGCAATGCCAAAAAAAGCACCAGTAAAATAGCATCACTATACACTTAAATCACATTTTATGTTTAATTATTTCTCCACTAGCATTGTATAGATTACTATATCTGTTTACGGATGTGTCTGCATTATACAACTCTGCAGTAAATAAAAAGATATTGGACCGGATCTGAAGATCCAATCATGTTGCATTTGGAGTTCCGAATGCAGCCCAAGTGAGGATCCAATCCCAGCTGTATCCATGGCAATGCATCAGAAGGGGGCATCACGAATCCCTGCCTCTAAATTCCTCCCACTGGTAAATGCACTCCGCCCCCCTGACAAACCATTGGCCATGGCTGTGCCTCCTTGGGGGCATGCCTAGTGGTGAAAAGCACTGAGTCTGTCAGTAAAGAACAGCTTAAGTATGGCAGCCATCACTAGGGAGCTGATTAGACCTACCGACCCCCATAGTGTGCCTGCTTCCCTCTCTCTCTTGGTGTCCCTGTATAGAACTATTTAACAAGAATGTCAATACTTTAAATCCCATTATGTGTGACTTTAAATTATGGCAATGATTAGAAAGTAGAAGCTTATCCTATGGAGGTTCCACACTTGTGTGGTCATTTCTTATTGCATCTAAATGCCACATGCCCTTGATATTGATATATTTTAAATTCTATCCGTCTATACAGTCATCTGCGCTTCAGAAGAGAAAATAAAGGCTTTCCTGTGACTCTGGATCATTTATCAAGCACTAATACACACCATGCAATATTCACTACAGCTAACATAATGTGTGGATATTGCATAACGCATACACACTACCTGATAATTGGGGCTAGCACCGCAATATCTACATTACGCTGATCCTAACTGGCGGTTGGATTGGTCAGTCATTCTAAATGATACGGAAGTGCTTAAATCGGTCCATGCCATAGGCTATCCGATAACTGGCCCGATGGGCTGCTAGTCAGCAGATCGGCCCAATTATTGTGTAGTGTGTAGAAAGATTTCGTTTCACAGAAATCAGGGGATTTGATCATTTCCACCTTGTTTATCATTTCTATCTACTGGGATATTTAAAACTAAAAGAACCGATAAGCAAGGAGGGTTATCACAGGTTAATGTCAATGGACTGGCTCCTGATATAATGTTTGCACGCATTCATACAGAATGGATGTACGAGCATTTGAACCTAAAGTCCATGGGCCAGATTTACTAAGCTGCGGGTTTTGATAGGTGGAAATTGGCAACCAATCAGATTGTAGATGACATTCTCTAGTATGTAATAGAAAAGTGAGAGCTAGAATCTGATTGGTTGCTATGGGCAACATCTCCACTTTCCCAAACCCTCAGATTAGTAAATCTGGTAGTGCACTCCCCTAGCACACACGGACCTTTTGTGCTGTAAACCCTGCCTTAAATCTCACGCACCTGCCCCACGTAAAATGGGGCAGGTGCATTGCACGCAAGTGATTGGTCAAGCCCTTACTATACGGTCTGTATAGATTATCCCGCCCACCTTGCGTACACCAGGTATGCACAGCGGACAGTCACACCCCGCAGTCAGAGGACGTTGCTGAACAGAATGCAGCCTCTATTGTGTAGCGTAACAGGCCTCCACGCGCATGCACAGAACTTACGCAAACAGTCTGCGCAACTACCCTGTCGTGTCCCTTCCTGCTCTTCAATATGTAAGGAGAAGCAGGGAATCCATAACGAGCTTCCACATAATAGTGCCATATTAAGCACACTTTATGCAGTCAGACAAGGGAAACACCATGGTATGGATCAAAAGAAAGGTTAAAGGTTGCAACTTGCTCTCAATAGTAAGAACAGCAGCAACAGATAGGCAGCTTCCCCCTCACACAAGACAGACAGACTGCCTCTAATTCATCCTCAGTCACTGACCATCAAGCTCACAAGGGGCTAAACTGGAAGGGGGGGGTGATGCCAGCTACCTGAAAGAGCCATCAGCTCTGCAGAGGCTCCCACATGGCTCCATAAAGCCCACAGGTGATTCTCTTATCTCCAGATGGCATTATCAAAAATTGAAAAACCAAAATGTTATATATCATTTCCATTCCACATAAATACTGACATTTCCCAGTCCCCATAGAGGTCTGTGGGGAAGGTGTCTTGCCTTTACATACAGTATCACAGAAGCAATCAATCATTTCTCTGTGTTAGGACTTTCATAAATAGACAGAAGACATGATAAATGTCCCTGACTTCTGAGAAAATGAACGCTCTCTTAGATAACAGGGCTTCATCAGAATACCCCAGTGTTATAAGTCGCCCTTCACTATAGATCTGTATGACAGTATTTATGTAGAATAGAATAGAAACGTTATATAACGTTCACATTCCATCTGGGGATGGCGATACTCACTCACCTGTGTGTGCTATGTAGTCATGTGGGAGCTTTGGCAGAGCCTATACAGTCAGCTGGCATCTACCCTATTGCCAGTCCTGTGTTTAACCACTTATGAGCTTGTTGCTCAATGACTGGAAACACAGCAGGGGGTGATGTAGGATCCAATCTGTTTGCTGTCCTGTTTGTGGTGGGGCTGACTTCAGTGACATATGTTCTTGTCAGGGAGTCCCAACCCATTACCTTTCCCCTTTTCTCTGATCTATATGTCTCAAATGATAAAGCTGGAATCAAGGTGTCCAGCTGCAAAACAGTGTATTTCATATGGAACTATACTGTGGTCAGCAAGAGTTAATAATGTCCTTTATCACTGTTCACCAGAAAAAGCCCCCTTTGCACCTTCATCTTCTGACATGCCAGAAGTTAGCCTAATCTCAGGCAGAGAACCTCCTTCAGCTGGTGAGAAACACTTCTCTGGACAGCAGCTGCGAAAGGAAAGCGATAACTACATGCACTTCGCTAAGAGCAGTGACAACAGTCGTTACTACAGTGACAACAGTCGTTGATCAGCCCTTTAACTGCAAGTGAAAATTCCTAAATATGCCATAGAGTAGAGTGGAGCCCCGATCGTATCCCTGACTCTGAGCTACATGGCTGTAATGCTTCAGGATCGAAGTTAAGCATAAAAAAACTTACCAAATAAAATCAGTGCAGTGGCTGCAAAAGGTCGGCTGTTTGAAGAATCTAGCAGTAAACTTGTGACTCTTGACCTCATGCACTAGCTTTTGCCTGAGGGCTCCTTTTCGACAAAACAGAGGCTTTACAAAAGGCTGATCCACATCGGTGCCAGTGCACACCTGAGCCATCTTGTCCAGGTCTATCTGTGAGCTTTCCAGATTCAACAAATGCCAGGGGAGACCGATGAAGCCTGAACACCTGGCAGAGGGTGATCTATAGGTGGGAATGAGGGATGAGAGAGCTGCAGTTATCAGGGGCTGGGAGCCTCTCTCTCTCTCTCTCTCTCTCTCTCTCTCTCTCTGCTGCAGCAGATGATGCTCGCACTGACTGTAGGGCAGCTGTCTCCACACGCACTGCAATAATGTGTGTGTATGGAGAGACACACAAGGAGCCTGAGCGATGAGAGAGGGCAGTTCTTCAACATATCCTTCAAAAGGAGGGACTTTTCTCTGTCTAATAAAGCAAAACAGGAGGAGTGTGCTCCTTAAAGGCAAAGAATAACATCGTGGGCTGGTTATGTAATAGTTAAATGCAACTATTGTCTGTAGTTATGTTGGACTCTCTTACTAGTAAGTGAATGAAGCCTCAGAAAGAGTAAGGCATTCACTGGCATTCTCTGTGAGGAAAGGAGATTCCCAAAAAGAAAAAGCACAAAATGCACAACGTATCATCGGGACGTGAGATCGAGCAAAACACCACTTTACAGAATGTGAGGATAAAAGGGGTTGCCCAGAAGCAACAAACTCCAAGAAAGGAGTGTTTGGGGGCCAGATTTACTAAGGTGCATGTTTGCAAAAAAGTGGAGATGTTGTCTATAGCAACCAATCAGATTCTAGCTCTCACTTTCCTATTACATAATAGAGAATGTCAGCTAAAATCCGATTTGTTGCTATGGGCAACATCTCCATTCTTCCAAACCCACAGCTTAGTAAACCTGGCCCTCTGAGAGTTCAAAGGTGAAGTTTTTGGCTCCAAGGGCACTCCCAGGCATGGCCGGTGCCAGTTATCTGGACATTCTAGGACATGTTGGTGACCACTGTCCCCTCCCTTCCCCAGCCACCTAAGCATTGCTTACTTTTACTGCTCTAAAGGCACAGGGTATCACACAGGAGCTGTGGCTCAGGTGATCCCCTGCAGTGTCACCTACTTTCCCTGTTCAGCTGTCATGTTCCGGGTAGCGGCTGAGTAAGTAAGTGCCGCTGCAGAACATTAGTTGAGCCGCGACTTGTGTAATCCGCAATGGCCAGCAGCGTTAGGGTCCCTGAGAACTTCATGCCGCCTCTCCCTGTGTCCTAGTAACAGTTCCCTGGTTTTTCTCTGTCTCTGGCACCCAATTCATATGCCAAGGAAGAGTGGCACCATTGACCCCACACAAATTTTAAGTCCATGCACCAGATACAGAGTAAAATAACGGGAAAACGTGGAATTGCAGAGAAGAAAAATGTTATCCCTTGCTAACAGTATTACAGCTGAGAGGTGATGTTTCCTAATGAACGCCTAATTAAGGGTTTAAAAGTAAAGCTGGTTCAGTAAGCTATAAGCAAAAGCAAAGTGTTCTCCCTGCATGCAAGGAATACCATTAATAGATATCCCCCTGAAATTCAGCATGGTTTTGTCCAGGTGTAAATTTCCACCTCTTTTGCCCTTATTTTCAAACTCTTGATTCAGTTCCATGTTTTAAAGAATTCAGCCAGGCAAAAGATGATTATATTTAGTATTTGAATAAAATAGATACTAATAAAATAACCACTGAGTGTAGGTATAGTAAATGAGAAAAAATGTGTAAATATCTTAAAGAAAAATAACAAACATATTACAAAATAATTTTTAAATATTTTTGCTCACAGCATCACCGTGTATATATGAATTTCTAAAAAAAATTGATGCTACTGAAAGAACAACATTATTTTACAATGCAGATGCATATTTGGTATGACACCACCATATCCAGACATGTCCATTAAATTATGTTATTGTGCCCTTGTTATCAGTTATGCCATGTGTCCCTCTGTGAAGACACTGGGCAGGTGTCCTCAGTTGTGGGTATTGAAATCACTCGACACCCCAGATCAGGAGAAAAAAAATATGCAATATTGCTGGATAAAAGAAACATCCCCCTTTTTATGTAATGAGATGAAGTCAGCCAGCTGACCTGACAAATAATATAAAAGTCCAACTTATTCCAAGTTCTTTCATGCTGACCCTTTTGTAGTCCTTAGTGCATAGGTTCCCAAACCAGTCCTCAAGGCTCCCCAACAGTGCATGTTTTCCAGATCTCCCTACAGAACTAGGTATATCATTATACCACCTGTCTTTTAAACAGTCAATAATGAACACATCTGTGCTCCAGCAAGGAGATCTGGAAAACATGTACTGTTGGGGAGCCAAGAGGACAGGTTTGGGAACCACTGCCTTAGTGTATAAATTGGACTGAAGCTTCGATGTACTGAAGATGGGTTAGTTGTGATGAGTCAGCTTGGTAAGATACATATGATCTCCATCAAGACTAAGGGCTGGAATTACCTAACTTCTCGAAAGGAAAAATGGAGATGCTGCCCATAGCAACCAATCAGATTTTAGCTGACATTCTCTAGTATGAGAGCTAGAATCTGATTGGTTGCTATAGGCAACATCTCTATTCTTCCGTTTGAGAAGTTTAGTAAATCTAGCCCAAAAGTCTCTTTCACAAAGCAATAATCAAAGTGTTTGGATCCCCATTGCATTCAGCTTTCCATGCGTGTGTGGGGAGAAGGTGGATGCTCCTTTAATATTTCCCCATTATCCTCACATAAAATAGGGACAGTGCGGAAGTCAGGATAGTATGCAACAGTGGTTAAAGTGGAAAGTGGCAGTGTGTAAATTTACAAATAATAGAAGTGGGAGATGTGATGATATGGCATACCCTCGTATACCCCCTCACTTCGAGCCCTGGTATGCAAGGGCTGAAACACACCCTTACAGTACTATAGAAATACCTACCCACCTTGCTTACACTCTGTCTCCATGGAAATACTTCCACTATGGAAGTTTGGGTCAGGGGGATCCAGATCCGTAATTTAAATGCCATGCACACCCAAAATGCTGTCATTTTCTGCTCCTGGCAAGTGGAACACAACCATTTTTCAGAAGTCTGTTTTCAGTCCAGTGGGCGTATTATGATCTGAGTGAACTCCAATACAATTGCTTTTGTCTGCATTATGTCACTTAAAAGGATGCTGCAGGAAACCATTGTTATTACCTCACTACTGGGATAGCATATAACAGGGAAATGTTTATATTTGTGTCAAAGGTTAGAATAGACCCAGTGTCATTTTTATCTCCCTTGAGCCCTTTAATCCTGCACTAATAAACAGCTAGATGGTGATAAAGTAGTCAAAATACCAACACAGGCAGACATTCCAAATATACCAGTCTCCATAGTGACCAAGGGCTGCGTACAGATAGACTATTCCGTCTTTGTCATTGAATTATCCCTGCTGATTAGTTGTCAGGAATATCAGTTGAATTTTCTGTCTGGTGGGTTTTTGTGAACAACAATCTGTTAGTAAAAGATCAGAATATGAATGTGATCCGGCTCGCCATTTAATAAAACCGTGTATACATGAAAGCATGCGATAAAAAATAAAACTACTTCAATGTGTTCCAAAGCCAGTCCAATGTTACTGGGGGCCAGGGGCGAAAGAAGACTGATTTGGGCCCCGTAGCAAAAAGGTTGGACATGATTCTGGATTAAGGGACTGATGGCAGGCGGTTGCAGTCCCCGCTTAGAAGTTCTCATTTCCACAATAGGGACATCCGAAAGTTCCTTTTCGGATGTCCCTATTTTGAATACTTACCAGTTTATACTTTTTTTGTTCAGAATGGGTGAGTAGGCCGATCAGCATACTTCACCCATTCTCATTCGGCAATTCCGCTGCCGCCGATATCCCTCCACCGCCGCTGCTATCGCCGGACCGATATCATTTTATTTCGCATGCTAGCAGTAAAATTCTAGATCAGGTTTAGTCAATGAAACAATATGTCAGTCTGTACAGACCGTGCAGGACACTGAATAGATCTGATCACGCTGCAGTCACTGTATGATGACGTAGCCTACTCAGATTACTATATGCAAATGCCTGTGCAAAACCTCATTTTATTGCAATGTGTTACTGACTTCGCTATAAATTATGTCGCAAGACTAAACAAGTCGTCACGTGTGTAAATATGAAATGCTTTGGAATATTACTTGAAACTGACTATTTCGGGAAGGGAAGGTTAGGGTAGTGAGAGGGGAGGGTTAGGCTTAGAATTAGGGAAAGGAGTGGGGGACTTTTTTTCTTACTTTTCGGAGCACTGAAAGCTCGGTGCTCCGTGGATTGATTGCTAAACCTCATCGACGCATATACAATCGAAATCCCAGCCAGTTCGAAACTGACTGAAAGGAAACGGCCCTATCGAAATAGGACCGTTCTTAGCGGGGACCCACACCCGATGGCAGGTCCCCCTCTATTTGGTACTTACGCAATGCAGTCATTGTTTTAAAACCATATATTTAGTTTTAGTAAAAACCCTTGTTAAAATCTTTATTACACACCCAATAGACTTGGTGAAGCTTTAACATTGTCATTTTAAGGCTTAACCAATCAAAAAGCTTGTCGGTGTTTGCAGTAAGCCTATCGTCATTTATTTTTCCTGAACTTATTAGAGCAAGAGTTCTCAACCAGTGGTACCAGATGTATTGGTGGTACTCAGACCACTGTCTGGTGGTACTCAGGGCAACTGGGCAAGCTTGTCAGAAGGTAGTAGCCATACTTGTACTTTAACCAGGTGCAATACCTGATGGCAGATTTCATATTTCATAAAGTATCTAGAAGGCTGAATGGATTATGTAGTGATGTACATTAATATGTAAGGGGGAGCAATATATACTGTATATTGTGATAATGGGCCTGATCCAGAGCAACGCTCGCAAGCGAGCGTACGCTCATCGTAAGCGAATTTTCGGCAAAAAATTCGCAATGCGCATGCCCAGTATGACAGGTTCCGGTCGCCCGCGCGTATTTCATAAAGAGAAGGCTGAATGGATTATGTAGTGATGTACATTAATATGTAAGGGGGAGCAATATATACTGTATATTGTGATAATGTATATATATACGGTCATATATATTACTTTATAAACTGATTTTGTAGCTGCCTCGCCTCCGGATATATATATATATTCAAAAACACACACACACATAGATATAAACACACAATTAGATATATATACACACAGCTGTACATTTAATATTTAGGAGACCATGAGAAATATGTAGAGTATTTACAAAAGAGAACTTCTGATCAGAATCCAAAAATAATATTTCTTTTAGTCTTCAGATTTCACTTTTCATGTGCCAGATGTGTGTATCTTGGATGGTGTGTAGCTAACAAAAAGTAGTTTAAGTTCTTAATTTCTAAATGAAGGAGCAATAAGAACAGTGCCAATGCCCAAACCAACTATAATTCTATAGAACACATGCTTCAGGAAGGCATTTATATACAGGGAATACATACATTACCAATAGAATTAGACGTCTCATGAATTTTTCTGATGTGACAATTTCTCCTTTTTTTTTTAAATATGTAAAATCATCAGCTCATAGTTACAATAACGATAGGTGTAAAAAAAACACACACACACACATATATATATAAAACAAACAAAGGGCACGCTCCATGGTGTAGTATATGAAGATAACTGAGCATGAATAAAATACACACAGAAAATATATCACCATTCGCAGGCTTCCCGAACTTCACCGCTCTACACCAGCTCCTTTTCACATGTTCAAGGTAAGAGACCTTTTACGCGTTTCAATAACTATGGACATCGTTAGCAGGTATAACCAGACTCCTCACATGTGACCATTTTAAAGGCTGTTAATTAGGCTACAGGTGTGTTTTGCCACTCTGACTTTAAACATAATGCATTCAATATCGCTTTCACTCTAATTAAAAAAAATAAATGCTCGGAAATACTCGGTTTGACATGTACCGATACTTAGGGCCTGATCCAGACCTACGTCGATGCACTGTGCTTACTAAAGCACAGCGTATCGGCGTCCACTCTCCCCCTGTGTGGGCGTATTTCCCATTGCTTATGCCGGCTGAAGGCTACCCTAACTTCAGCCGGCGTAAGCAATGGGTAATACGCTCGCACACGAGCGCACTCCCGCTAAAAAAGCGGAAACTTAAAGAAAAAATGTCTGAGGAGAGAAAGACTGCATTCCGCACAGGTGGTGGTCCTCCAGCCAGAATAGAATACAGGCCATAGGAGGAACAACCAAAACAAATACTGCCAACGGAAATCATTGAAGGAGTCAATGTTCAGGATACAGATGACCCTCCCCCAGGTAAGATGCTTGTCTCTAAAAATGACTTGTGTATAGATCAAATTGATAAGCAATGTAATTTTTTTTAATAATCTAAAACAGGTTTTAACAAAAATGTAATTTTAATAATTATTTGTAAGGATTATGCTTGTATTTTGATCACTTAAAATATGGTTCTTCAAAGGGTCAAGTTATGCTCTTCCACCGTCTGCTCCTGTGTTTTTGAGTCCATTCCAGGAGAAGTTCCTGGTGAGTTGCATCTGTTTTAGAAATATAAAAAAATTGTAAATATATGCTCATTTTGCCTTCACTTGACAACGCAAAAAATATATATATTCATCTTAGTATTTGTCAACAGGAACCTCCCAACAAAGTCCCATCACTCCACAACAATGCATTCCTGAAATGGAACAACAGGAAGAAGACATTGGGCTCTATTTACAAAGATCGTTTTCATATGATAAAGCCCGTTTTGCTGTGAAAACGGGCTTTATCATATGAAAACGAAGAGTTAGCTATTTACAATGCTATCATCGCCATGGAAACCATGGCGACGATCGCATTAAACACTCTGGATCAGCCCGCTCTAATTAATGCGGGCAAGTATTTACTAAGTGTTTTAACAATCTGCGCCGACATGTTAAATATCGCCCTCTGATGATGGTGTTAGGGTAAGTATTCCAGCGGTCTCCCTATGTAATCCCCTTTTCCTCCTCTTAATAGCTGCTATTAGGAGGAGGAAGAAGGGGTACATGTCGGGAGACTGCTGGAATACAGATAAGTACAACTTAAGTACAAGTACAACTTACTTAAAATCTAAGTAAAATAAAAATAAAAATATATATACATCAACTATTTCTAACAATTTTTTAACTAATAAACATATTTAATAAAAAAAAACAAAAAAAAATAATGAACGAAGGTTTCAAACTTACCTGACCGGGTGCGCGTCTGGCTCTAATACTGGCGCATGCGCAGTGATTTTGCCTTTTGAGACTTGAAATTTTCAAAGTCCCAAAAGGCATCTACTGCGCATGCGCTGGGACTCCGATGTCAGCGAAAGGCTCGCTGACCGTCGTGGACCTCGCCGGAGGTATGAGTATTAATAAATACTCCCCGCGGTCCTGCTAGGCTCGCTGCGAGGTGCAGCGAGCCTAGTTGCTATCATTAGCGCTCAAGGCGCTAATGATAGTAAATATAGCCCTATATCTTGCTCCAAAGTTTACAGACTTTTTCATTCTAATATATTTCCAGTAATGAACATTCATTTATTCATACTTTCAGAGTATAGTTTTGCTCTCGCTGGAGCAAATTCAGACATCGGATTCTGCTGCGCCCCAAGCACCGACACAACTACAGGGGGTGCAAGGGGTGCGGCTGCTCGGAGGAGAGGGGAGCCCGTGGCAGCCGCTCTCCCTGCACGGTAACCAAAGCTGTCAGCCTCCGGCAGATTCTATCAGGCAGTGGTCCTGTCTGGCTCCACCCAGCCCTGCCCATACAGACTCGAACCCCTCCTCTCTGCTTTAGAACCCGAGTCTGTCACCTTCCACCCCTGGCAAAGAGTGTAATGGCAGCGGAGATCTGATGCTGGATCCCCAGTGTATCCAGTAACCTGAGCCTTCAAGTAGCTGCCACTCCCCTTGTACACAAGGAGTTATGATAGCAAGACATAATCTTAAGATTTCCACGTTGTCCACGCATAAAATGGGGATGGCTCAGAGATCTGGTTCGGGAATCACACACTTGCTGTTGAATTGAAATATCTTCCTCCTGCTACCTAGTGATTGTGGTGTGTGCTTTCTGGCCCATCCCAAACCATCGTTCCAGCACAGAATTCTAGATCCTGAGGATCCACATCCGTGTGAAGTCTGTTGTACGTACATGTGCCTTCCATAGGAGCAGAAAATGATCACAATTCAAAAGTCTGAATCCAGTCGACTATATTGTGTCCATGAAAGTTCTTTCGTAATTCATGGCAATATCAAATCATGGTTCACAGTTGTTGTTGCGCACAACACTATGCCGAACAAGGTCAATAAAATATCACAACTGTGTGCCCCCAAGAATACAGGTACCCAAGTCAGCTATCTATTGTGCCTATGGATAATCCCAGCCCGAATGCTTTTTTCCCTTTCCATCATTCATCATTTCTCATCCTTTATCAGACATTTCTTCTCTTATCTCTGGATTATGGTTCCTGATGTTTGTCCCATAGTTACCATTTTCTTGTCATATGCACTTACATTAAACCCAGCTGTATCAGTTGGAATGAAATGGAAAGGCATATTGCTGAATCTGTACCCAGACTTCCAAACTTCTCCCTTTGTATGTGCGTTTTAAAGGGATTTTGGATGCACTGTGGACACATGCATGCACAGCCATGCTAACCAAAGTCTGGGTGCAGCCTAAAACCTCTATACAAGTACATTTTGAACCTTAAAGCTGCAGAACCAGAGCTGTGGTACCGCACCAGCATCCTTGGTTGCCTAGCAACAATACCATCTGCTACAATGCTTATTTTGCAGCTGCAGACAGACACTTTTGCAGCAGCTTTTAATCCCTGTTATTTTTAAAATGCACAATACAAACAGACTCTGCTTACCTCTACTTACCAATGTGTAGAAAACAATGTGCATATCATGAGGGTTAATAGTTAGTGATGCTCACTGTTACATTTTAATTTCAGTTATATTGACACCTTTAATCTTTCTCCAGGCAAAGGCAGGTTCTACATGATGGTTTGTTCACATCGAGCACTTAAGGCAGAGATGACAGCATGCATAGAATTTAACATCTTCCAGATCATCTGCATCTGTGGTCACTGCGTTGACATAGCAACAATGTGTTAAATTCCTATGCTAGAGGAATGCTATGTACAACATTCACTGCGTGTTGACTTTGAAATACTGACATTATGGTTTGTTGATTATGAATGTTTAAAGTTAACTGTTAATGAAATGCAGCCATTGGACCGGATTCAAACTTCCCACAATCCCCTTTTTGGTGCAGCTTGATTGTTTATCTTCTAATTTAGAAAAATGCGCAAATGCAAAAGCATCTCTAGGCCCTGATCATAACACAGGACAGGCTTACAAAAAGAAGGTGTTGTCCACTCTTCTCACCATCCTGGCTGCTGGAAGTCTTTCTGACTATGAGCATGGTTGCCAACTCTCCCTGAATATCAGGGAGTCTCCCTAAAGAGCAGGTAATCTCCCTGACTCCCTGAAGTGTTGGGCAATCTCCCTGATGCTGATTCAGTTACAGAAGTCATTGCAGTATGATGGCAGAATTTAGAAATTGTGTCTTATCTCCCTGCATTAAGGTCTATGGAGGTGGCAGATGAAGAAGTCATTTATCTCCTAGACACATTGGGGCTGATTCAGAGTTACACATCCACCTTTTTTTAGGTGGAAGTGTACAGCTCAGCTAAATAATTTTTCAAAGTAAGGTGTGTTGATTAATTAAAAAAAACAATTGCATGCATGGAAAATTCTTTACTTTTACACATATAACTAAAATACTGCATTAGCTATAGATTTTTCTATATGACACTACAGGACACACCCCTTTGGTGCAGCCTTGATAGTGCTATCAAAATCTCCCTGATAGTCATTTGCAAAAGTAGGCAACCATGACTATGAGGTAGAATGGGACAGTGCATAAGCATACAGACAGGGTGTTCCAAGCACCTAACGCCCTAACCAGAGTTCCATACATCCCCTATTGTAAGTGGGGACAATGCAGAAATCTTAAGGCAGGGTCCATGGATTGAAAGTCCTTCTTGCACGCACAGATGGCTGGATCTCCAAGTACAGCTGCTTTGTAAGTTTGGATCAAGTCCACAATCATGTGTGGGGGGCTTGGGTTTGCCTGATGCCTACAAAACACGGGTAATGGGGGAGCAGTACTTTGAAAATTTCATGTCCTGGGATGAAAAACACTGCGCATGCGCAGTGTGTTCATTTTAAGAGTTTGACGTATTTCCTGGACAGGTAACTTTTCTTTTTTTTTATCTATTTCTTTACTTTTATTAATATTATAAAGGTATATTATTTATTTTTTTAATATTAAAAATTGAATGTAATGTAATTGGCACACACATATGTTTATCCCAGTGGTCTCCCTATACTTGTCCCCCTTTTCCTCCCCCTAATAACAGCTATTAGGGGGAGAGAAAGAGGGAATATGGGGAGATTGCTGAGAACTGCAATAACGCCATCCTGAGATTTACACTCCGCTCAGGCATTGGAAACTCTGAAAAGAGTGGGCCAGTGGCGAGAGACGATATTTACATGGATCGCCATTTTCCATGGCGATCCATTCTTTGTAAATAAGAAAAAACATAATTTTCATGTTATAGGGCCTGATTCAGAGATTTGATATTAACGATCATTAGGTGGTGTTATTTGCGG
>WWET01000597.1:518266-531089 GCA_011038615.1 Limnodynastes dumerilii
CTGGAATGAGTTCTGATCGGGTCACTCGGATACATGTGCATGTGTAGATAGCAAGACCAGAGTTTTTCTTAGCCGATTCCACAGAAAACACCTAGTTTCAGGAGTCCAAATCCAGTCCATTATTGTTATATTATCATTAGTGCTAAGAACATAGATGAAATCCCTCCACCTCACCCCCCTCATTCCCAATCTTCAAATCCTGTGTTGTCCCTGGTTATAAATGCTATATGCAAATTGAATTATCTGGGACTTTGCTGAATTGGAACTAGATGTATAGAAACTGTATTGTAATGATTGGCTGTCAGGACACATGTGTTTCTGTTCGAGCAACACAGTGTTAATGTTCTCATCCTCCCTTCCCCCGCTGTTGGGCATCATGCTACAATAACCTTCCATCCTCTTGACTGATGAGTGTGACATTGTCGTTATCTCTCATGAGTCTGGCCTTCTGACCGCTGTGAATTTGCACGTGTCATATTGTTTTATTTATTGTTATCATCTGACTTATATCCACCACAATCCACTTATTATGGTTCTCAGCTTCAACATATAATATATAAAGGAGGGGTTTATTAATAATAATAATAATAATAATAATAGTCCACATTTATTACTTATTTATTCCTACTTTGCTTTTCTGTTCCTAGATCTCTTCCTGGCATATTATTATTTATTGACCGAATCCAGACCTCTGAACGACAGCTGATTTACACAAGCTGCATGTGTGCATCAGCTGTCATTCACTAACTGTGCATGCGCGGAAACCCTGAGCTACGCATCGGAAGGCAGAACGTACAGATGTTGTTTCCGTTCGTCCAGCAGTTCTGTATGTGGGGCGGGTTAGACCTCCATGCGTCCTGTATACGCAACACGGTGGCTCAGTGAGTAGCCCTTTTGTCTCATAGCACTGATGTCATGAGTTCGATTCCCGGACTAGGCCTTATCTGTGAGGAATTTGTATGTTCTCCCTGTATCAACGTGGGTTTACTCTGGGTGCTCTGCTTTCCTCCCACACTCCAAAACATGCTGGTAGGTCAAGGGCTGGGTTTCACCTTACGTGGGGGCAAGATAAGATAGGACACATAAGAGAGTTGGGGAGTGCCCTTTTCACTTACATACCAAACTTCATAGCAGCAGAACGTAAGGAGCCCCTCTGTATGTTTGTGATCTGCTACTTAAGTCTGGATCAAATAAGTAGAATTTAGAACCTATACACCCATCATTTACATTATACTATCCATTTTCTTTTTTTAAATGTTAACATTCTATATGATTAATGACAGGTTGGGAACTTAAATTGGTCCAGAAAAAATTGGGCCTATGTGGGTGTGATGAAGAAGAGGTGGGGGTCAACACTTTTATGGGGTAGATAAAGGAGAGGCTTACAAAACAAGCTAGAGTGTATATGATATAATCATATATATGATATAATTATAAAGCTTGCAGGCTTTTTAAACAGTTATCGTGTCGATCACATGATGAAAGACTGTCTCCAGCAACATCTTATCTGCATGTACACTGCAACAATGCTGTAAAATCGCTATAAAGAGCATAGCCTTGTTTAATTGGATTTTTGGAAAGTTCTAATTTTTCCGATCAGTGATCTGTCACACAGTAGTCTTCCTGAATGTATGATCTGTGTTGCCACTGAGCTGTCATTCAATTACAGAGAAACCTTAATTTGACTTTATATTTAAAACATGTCTTAAATCTGTACAATCATAAAGAGAGCATTATAATTTAATATGCAGTGTAATAAAAAAGATTATCATATTTTTTTATTTTATTTAGTGCTTCAGTTGTCATCACGCTAATCGTGACTGCGCGTAAAAGCACGTACCCATCCCCTCTGTCAGTGCTGTCCCTCGGCGTCATGCGTGCAGGCATGGATCAGCAACAATGTCCTCTTCCTGGTAGCCATGTGGGAGCATGCCTCGCTGCTTCCCCGGCAGGCGCACGTGCTCTATGCAGTTTTACGGTGTCCTGACCCTCATTGGAGCAGGCAGGATTGTTGCTGGACAATCATTGGTTAACAGCCAGCAGGTTCCTTTTTAGAATCACCAGCATTGCCGCACACTGTCGGCTATAGTGTTTGGCTCGTGTACACTTCTCCTGATCTCTGTCCCTAGGCTTTTCCTAGTGACCTTTTCCTTGCACGTTCTGAGTGTTGCCTCACCATTGCTCCTGTTTCCCTGCTGTTTTTCTGCTTCTCTCGTTCCCAGTATCCGGTTATATGCTGTTTTCAGGCCTGTTCACTCTTGCCCTTTTACAATCTCTGGGTGTTGGTGTTCTTATATCTGTCGGAAGTGCCGTCCACGTGCCACAGCCTGCTAGGTGTCAGCAGCCTAGGCTATCCCCACCAATATACTTTGCGCCCTGGTTAGCCACAATTGTAACAAATTGGTGGTTGCAAGTTACAGTAGTATGATTGGATGGTGATGGTGGGATCTATAGAATTTATGGCACTACTGCGTAGCATAATATGAATAATATGGTACAGTGGATCAATATTTATATTCTAACATTCCTTATTATTGGGGGAAATCATTGGAAGCTCCCCTTTAAAAATCCACGATTTGCCTATGAGATGCATCCCAGCATAAAACAACATTGTGTATTGTCTTCAGTGGTTAATATTTTAATCTGTCAACTTTACTGCAAGTTGTTTCATTGCATAATAGTAGACACAATAATCACACATTAACAAAGCTCAGAATAAGGTCATATAGTGCTGCCATTGAGAAATATGATTGTTTACAAATATTTCCGTATCGCACATTTCGTCTCCAGCAGCATATATGACGTTGAACTGTTGTTTTTTTTTCTCTTTGCCCCTAAGCTAACATCATGGGAAAGGTCAAAGATCAGAAAAGCTTACAATCAATATGGCCTTTGACATAGATTCTGTTCTTTTCCTACTAGTTAATAGTTAATCAGTAACATTTCTAATTTATATAGAAGTGCATACTTGCAAATTCTGATTTAGTAAGAGGTGACAACATTGCACTGCTTACTGTTCACATCATGGCTGGAAAATCATATTTCATAATGGCCTTCTTTCTTCTCCTTGTGGATGACGTATTAAGTGATCAAGGTACAGTATGATTAAATTTGATTAACAACTCTTTTTATACATGAACAATTGTAATAACAGGAAAGCCAAAGTATAATTATCTACAAATAATTTGTATCATATTATGTTATTTACTGGTGTAATCATTTTGTAGTATGTTATTTGTAGTTTAGGTTTTATATCAGTACATGGGTGTAGTAATGATCACTTACTCTGTGCTTAACCTTGCCTCCTGATTATTGTGGTTTAGGGGTCTATTTACAAACTTCATTTTCATATGATAATGTTCATTTTCATATGAAAATGGGCAGTATCACATTAAAATGAAGGTTTTAATATTTACAAACCATTTTGTAAAATATTATATTATATTATATTATTATATAAAATATTATATTATTTACAAAATAGCAGTTTTCATGACGATCCATTTAAACATTGGGGCTCTCCGCTGGCCCGTTCTTTTCATAGCGGGCCGGCTGTTCGCACTATTTATGAAATCCCCTCCCATCTGAACACTAATGCCAGCTCAGGCTGGCGTTAGCGCAGTTATTCCAGCGATATCCCCAAGTTACCCCCTTTTCCTTCCCCTAATAGCTGTTATTAGAGGAAAGAAAAGGGGGGCATGTATGGGAAATTAAAAAAAAATAAAATGTTTGTGTTTATTTTTATTATATTTTTATTTAAAAAATATATAAATACATTTAAAATAGTAATTACAATAAAAAAATAAAGAAAAAAGAAAAACTTACCTGTCCGGGAGACACGTCTGACTCTGAAGATTCCAGAGTCCCGATATGAAGATACTGCGCATGCCCATTGTTTATCATGCCGGGACTTGAAATTTTCAAAGCTCCGCAGGGGAGTCTCTGTGCATGCGAAATATGAATGAAGTCTCCTGCGATGAGCCCAGAGATCATCGCGGGACCTCACAGGAGGGGTGAGTAGTAGTAAATATAATAAACGAAGCTGCCAGGCTCACTGCGAGCCGAAGCCAGCCTGGAACAGCTTCATTCAGTCGAAAACGCTAAGGTAAGTAAATAGACCCCTTACTGTTTACTGCAATTCCCTTTGTAACTTTTGTAGTAATACATAGCGCCTATCGTTTAATATCATGGGATTGGATCCAGAATTTATAACGTTAGGGGACTTGCACAAAGCAATCAGCCCTAATGTTAATTGTGCGCACCAGATGTTATATTAGGACATTCATGCGTGTAGGCGTTCCATGAATTCCGCATATCTAAATGCCGCAACAGGGGCGGAGTTAAGCATGTAGAACAAGCGACATTAAGCAGTTCCATGTAGATCTGTGTACATACAGACACAGATCCGCACTGAACACTTAAGGATCCTTTATGGAGGTGGAAGTCCGCACGAGTTGGGGGGGGTGACAGGGGAGTTCACTCCCCTCTTCCGTGTTTACTTTCAGACCTCCGTGCCTATGGTCTGGCTTAGGCCCATAGTCATTGGGAGCTCTTACCATCATCAGTTTGTGCATTAGTATTGCATCATGTCACTTTAAAGTCTGTTTCTATATTTTATCACTGACGTAACTCACTAACTCACCATTTACACCAGACCTTCTCCTATTCTGACATTCCATACACATACTTGTCAATGTGAGATATGATATTCTTCTGCACTATCTACCTTCAATTGCTTCTGCTTGCCATTGTTTCTGATAAGGAGAACAGAATTGGGTGGCATTGTGTGGCAATGATCTATGCCTTTGGCTAACAAAAACAGGTAGCGGTGTTATATTATTTTTCATGGATGTGTTGAAAAAAATAATCCAGGTCAGAGATGTAACAACTATGGGCTAGTAAATGATGTGTACAGTAGATGCTAATTACAGTCTGTACCATGGTTATGTCACTTTTTATCATAGTACGGAATCTAAGCAGCACTACAAAGAAGCCCTCTGCTTTTCTAAGTAAAACAGATCAGAGGCATAAATATAATACAATGACTGACTTGTATTGTAATAGAGCAGGGTAGCTGAACAGGGTCGCACTATATTGTATACTGCAGCAGGATTGCTGAGTAGAGCTGCACAGTACTGGAACAGGATAGCTGAGCAGTATTTCATTGTACTTCAGGAGCATAGCTGATCAGGGTCACCTTATACAGGAGCAGTATCAGTGAGCAGGGTTACATAGTACTGGATCCTTATAGCTGAGCAGGGTCACACTACACAGGAGCAGTATCGGTGAGCAGGGTTACATAGTACTGGATCCTGATAGCTGAGCAGAGTCACACTATATGGGAGCAGTATCGGTGAGCAGGGTTACATAGTACTGGATCCTGATAGCTGAGCAATGTCACCCTATACAGGAGCAGTATCAGTGAGCAGGCTTACATAGTACTGGATCCTGATAGCTGAGCAGGGTCACACTACACAGGAGCAGTATCGGTGAGCAGGGTTACATAGTACTGGATCCTGATAGCTGAGCAGAGTCACACTATACAGAAGCAGTATTGCTGAGCAGGGTTACATAGTACTGGATCCTGATAGCTGAGCAGAGTCACATTATACAGGAGCAGTATCGGTGAGCATGGTTACATAGTATTGGATCCTGATAGCTGAGCAGGGTCACCCTATACAGGAGCAGTATCGGTGAGCAGGGTTACATACTACTGGATCCTGATAGCTGAGCAGGGTCACCCTATACAGGAGCAGTATCGGGGAGCAGGGTTACATAGTACTGGATCTTGATAGCTGAGCAGGGTCACCCTATACAGGAGCAGTATCGGACAGCAGGGTTACATAGTACTGGATCCTGATAGCTGAGCAGGGTCACACTATACAGGAGCAGTATCTGTGAGCAGGGTTACATAGTACTGGATCCTGATAGCTGAGCAGAGTCATACTATACAGGAGCAGTATCGGTGAGCAGGGTTACATAGTACTGGACCCTGATAGCTGAGCAGAGTCACACTATACAGGAGCAGTATCAGACAGCAGGGTTACATAATACTGGATCCTTATAGCTGTGCAGAGTCACACTATACAGAAGCAGTATCGGTGAGCAGGGTTACATAGTACTGGATCCTGATAGCTGTGCAGAGTCACACTATACAGGAGCAGTATCAGTGAGCAGGGTTACATAGTGCTGGATCCTGATAGCTGAGCAGAGTCACACCATACAGGAGCAGTATCGGACAGTAGGGTTACATAGTGCTGGATCCTGATAGCTGAGCAGAGTCACACTATACAGGAGCAGTATCAGACAGCAGGGTTACATAGTGCTGGATCCTGATAGCTGTACAGAGTCACACTATACAGAAGCAGTATCGGTGAGCAGGGTTACATAGTACTGGATCCTGATAGCTGAGCAGAGTCACACTATACAGGAGCAGTATTGGACAGTAGGGTTACATAGTGCTGGATCCTGATAGCCGTGCAGAGTTGCACTGTGTTGGAGCAGTATCGGTGAGCAGGGTTACATAGTACTGGATCCTTATAGCTGAGCAGAGTCACACTATACAGGAGCAGTATCGGTGAGCAGGGTTACATAGTACAGGATCCTGATAGCTGAGCAGAGTCACACTATACAGGAGCAGTATCAGTGAGCAGGGATACATAGTGCTGGATCCTGATAGCTGTGCAGAGTTGCAATGGGGTGGAGCAGTATCGGTAAGCAGAGTTACATAGTACTAGATCCTGATAGCTGTGCAGAGTTGCACTATGTTGGAGCAGGATAGCTGTACAGGGTAGCACACTAAATGGATGCTGAATGAAATAGTGCTACACTTGAGAGCTGTATAGAATGCATTACACTGGAAAAGCACTGATGATCAAGGAACACCTAGTCCTGGCCTGGCCATCATACAGAGTGGTAATACGGTTTATATAGTAAGTGTAAATAGAAATAGACGCTAAGTGTACAAAAGTCAATTTAAGCCCTTAAATTTCCGGTTAGGATCAGGCACATGCACCATGGAGGACCAGCAGGGCTACCGAGCCACAAACCCATAGGGAGACAAAGAGTGCTAAACAGCAGCATTGTCTACAAAGCGCTCTCCGGGGACTTTGAATATTTTCTATAATTGGAATGTTCCTTCGGCTGTTATCATCAGAATGCACTGCAATTAGGGCTGTATATGCTCGTGGAGTTTCCTGTAATTAGATTGTTCTTTGCACTGAAGAAACCTCTGCCAGTTTGTGCGTTTTGTTTTCTCAATAGTTGAAATAAGCTGCTTTAAGAACACAAACGAGATAGTTTCTAAGTACAAAGAAACAACTACTGAGAACACTGATAGCACAGAAGTAGATCTCGTGTGCAACACCATTGATAAAGCTCACACTTAACACTAGCTCTTAACTTAAATTACATTGTAAAATGAAAGCTAGATTTGGGCTGTATTCAGTTATCTGTTTTTTTGCAGGGAGTTCCGAGCGTATTTTTAGGATCGTATGAACTGCGCATGCGTAGTAACTAAATTTACGCAATCTACATTGATTTTATGACGGAAGTACTTGTGAATCGCACGTGGGACAATACGTACGGAGCGGCGTGGTTATAATTCTTCCGGAGACAGATCCGTGTAAGTTGGTTAAATGACCGTTTGAGGGCGCGGTTTGTTAGATACACACGTACGGAGGTATTAAACGCTCGGAAATGCAAACTTAAAGATAAGGGGGGTCGAGGCACTCGTAAGTCTACGTCAACCCGTCTGTGTGAGGGGAGTGTCGTGGGTGTTGCGTACTTTTAGCAAACGGATCTCTGAAAACGTCCCTTTGTGCTGATTGAGAAAAATAAAGTATTTTTCAACATACTACTTCAACTACCAATAATTAAAAAAAAAAAAAAAATAATAATAATAATAATAAAAATTATATATATATATATAATATAATGTGTGTGAATTCACATGCGCAGGGCTGCTATATATGTGCATTTGTGTAATCTCTCCGCTAAACTTCCAAGAAATTCTGATAGCAATAACTTTCTTTAATCTTTCCGACTTGTGTGCATATAAAATGGAAGTCTGGATCAGTACACAGAGCATCGGCACACCAACACATTGTGATTCCAGACCAAATTGCAAGCGCAACCTGACCTCTATGTCATAAAGGGTTATTCCTCTTAAGTCTGGATAGGGTGTAATATGTAAGTATGCGTTGCGAGTCCCCATTGCGATGGCTGTCATTACGAAGGAGGGACAGCGGAAAAAGTTGCTTTTCGGCTGCCTCTATTTAGAGCGACAGCAGTTTTAGATTTTTTTTTTTATGAATGGGAGAGTATGTGATTCGCATACTCACCCATTCATTTTCAGAAGTGCCGCCATCGGACAATCGGAGAGGTAAGTAACCCTCTCCGGGGACTTAGGGTTAGGCTGTGGGAGAGGGGACTTAGGGTTAGGCTGCGAGGGGGAGACTTAGGGTTAGGCTGCGGGAGGGAGACTTGGGGTTAGGCTGCAGGGGGGGAGACTTAGGGTTAGGGTTAAGGAGTGGGTTGGGGATAGAATACTTACCTTTCAGAGCACCGTGTTCAGTGCTCCGGGGATCAATTGCAATGTTTCATTGAGGCATAAGCTATGGATAACCCAGCCAGGCTAGGAGTAAATGGCCCTATCGAAATAGGGCCGTTCACCCAGTATGCCTACCCATTCGCAGAATGCAAAACGGGTCAAATGCAATCCTAAGTAACGGAATTGAGAGGAAAATCGTAAGTTGAGATCTAGTCCAGTTATAGTAATAACAATAATTGACCAGATCCTCGGAGCTCCAAGCACAGAGATAGCAGCGGATCCCCGCTGTATTATCCAGACTTTCTTTTAGCTGAGGGGAGGCCACTCCAAATATTTAACAGTTGTAATTTAATGATGAACTAGGGAACATAAGTTATTAACTCTCAAATGCTGTTTGCGCTATTTATATTTTACATCCTCTGCCATGCAGCATGGTTTTTCCATCCTCTGCCATACAGCATGGTTTTTCCATCCTCTGCAGTGCAGCATGGTTTTTCCATCCTCTGCTGTGCAGCATGGTTTTTCCATCCTCTGCAGTGCAGCATGGTTTTCTCATTCTTTGCAGTGCAGCATGGTTTTCCCATCCTCTGCAGTGCAGCATGGTTTTTCCATCCTCTGCAGTGCAGCATGGTTTTTCCATCCTCTGCAGTGCAGCATGGCTTTTCCATCCTCTGCAGTGCAGCATGGTTTTCCCATCCTCTGCAGTGCAGCATGGTTTTCCCATCCTCTGCAGTGCAGCATGGTTTTTCCATCCTCTGCAGTGCAGCATGGTTTTTCCATCCTCTGCAGTGTAGCATGGTTTTTCCACAGTCTGCATTTGACCCTTTTGAGCTGTTGGCAGCTTCTCTTTTGTTTGACTAGAATGATAACAGTAATGGGTGGTGGTATCTAAGATGTTTGTATATAATGGAAGTCACTAGGCTGCTTCCTGTATTGGTGGCAGTAACTATGATGCACTTTGTATTTGGTGGTAATCACTAGGATGCTACCTGCATTGTACAGTAAAGAGGTCACTGTAAATGAATTAGCTACACATAATCCCAACCATAAAAAATATCTGCACTGCACTTATTAAAGTGTTTTAGTTTGTGTTATTCCTGCTTACTTTTTTGTTAGCCTCCCCTATAGTTGACCCTGTCCAAATGTGGTCACCTGCAGATTTTTGAATCCACCCCTAGGTGCAGCAACAACAATATGCTTAAGCAAAATATCCTGACCCATTAAAGGATTAGAGAAATGACACTACACCTGAGATGCTGCATTGAATTCACAGGTTCCATAGTTTCTGGATTTTTATGCATTTGAGTTAGGAAAAAACAAGGTAGCCCCTGATAGGGTGAGTGATTAGAATTAACAGAGGCTGCAGCGCAGATCAAACAGATTCTTGTGCTTGTGTATCGCAGAGAAAATCTAACTTCTGAAATCTGGATCCATGTCATTTTCTTCTTGTAGATTGTGCATTATAATAATTAGCCGCCTGTTCTAAGTTTTCATTGACATCTAGTGAACAGTTTAAGTATTACATAATTTTGTTCAAAACCGATTTGTATAATATAACAAATCAATTAATTAATACCATATTCCATGCAAAACATACAATACCATAGAGAATTGGAAAGTAGCAATGAGGCATCTAAAGCTTGACTGGTAAACTGAATTCATTAGTTGTTTTGGTGTAGTCTGGAATGCCTGTAATCACATTTGTAATACGTAGGTACTTCATAACTCCTATCAGAGCTTAGGAGCTGTCACTCTATTTAACTCCTCTCACCCAGCACTCTAACTGTAACTAGAAATGATACCTCTAGGATATAATGCTAGCAGCAGCGCTGAATTAGTAATAAAGAGATATCAAGAGCTACTGTGTGGGAGTAATCTCACAATTCTCCTAAACAAAAAAAACAGACACATATACTAAAGGGACACAGCACTGATCCCTGAAGGGTACGGTATTGTAGCAAGGACTGAAAAGACAGGACAAATTAGACACTGAGCAGCAATTTGAAAATACATTTTAATATGAATTAATTCTAAATACATAAATAAAAATAGAAGGTGATGATCAAAGAATTCAAATAATAATATTGGTCCGAATTCACAGTTACGTAGTTTTCATCTAACGTACGTTGTTTTAAGAATTGAGCTACTATGCATGCGTAGTGTTTATTTACGCTATCTACGTAACATTTCTGTACATAGATTGCATAAGCGCAGTCTTTAGACCCATGCTTAATTATAATCACAGTGCAGCTAATTATAGTCGTTACGTTACTTCTTGATGATATGTGGTTACCCTCGATAGGCTCACACTCTGAGGCAGAGCCATCATTTGATGAAGGGGAGTGGAGATAACAAAAAATAACCACCCCAAATCAGGAACTAATATAGAGGTATAAAGAGCTCCAGATGCAACCACAGTAGGAGCTTAATATGCTAATGATGTGCTGTGATGGGCATGTAAAGCCTTATTGATAATACCCCCATTAGTAGAGTTTAATATTACCCCCATAATAGCCATTCCCCAATGCAGCTGTGTGGTGCTCATCCTATCACCTCAATGCATTGGTTGGGTCAGGAGTCAACCCTGAAGGCTCTGGTGTGATTATTTTTACAGGAAGGGAAGCAGCCTCTCTGGCTACGCCACTGCTCACACTGTATTCTACTGAGCATGCAATGAAAATGGGTCATATACAAGAAAACATTGTTTTCATTTTTGTTTCTGCAACTAAACAGGATTTCATAATCATTCCTTGTAGACTCAGAAGAAAAACTGCAGTTCGATCATCATTTGTGGGCCTCATAAATCTCAAAGCCCCACAACTGGTGCCCTTTAATAACATATAGTTATACCGATGACCGCACTTGCACTCTCAATTAGTGGCGCTCTGCAGGTAACATTCAGAAAAGGAAACATTGGTGACATTGGGCCTGATCCAGGCCTACGGCCGCAAGCGATAGTACACCGATCGCAAGCGAAAATTCGGGGGGGAAAACGCACCACGCATGTGCAGTATGACAACTTCCGGTCGACCGAAGGGCATGAGCGTACAGCGTATTTTTCGCCCAAGGGGCGTGCGTTTTGTACGACGATAGTCTGGACGCTCGAGTTACTACACAGAGGAGGGGATAGCCATTTAAATTGTACAGTATGGGCGTGCTAAGCCCAGTACGACCAGCGTATCGGTACGAAAATTCGCACGTACGCTGGAAAATCTTAGGGTAGGGTTCAGCCGCCGTAAGCAGGTACAATCAATGGGAGTGTTATGGACGTGAAAGTTTATACGCCCGAGCGAACGTACGCTACGCTCCCGGGCGATTGCGGTCGTAGGTCTGGATCAGGCCCACTGTCACAGCTTCATTTTTTAGAATTGCCTTGATAAATAATGGGCAGTATCTGGGTAACGTTTATTTTAGTAACATTCATAAATCTGCTCCAGCACCGAGTGCAATTCTGCCTTTTTTACAGTCCCCATGTGTAATAATCCACTGTAATAAATTTTCCCTATATATCATATATATATCACTGGACAATAATCTCCTTTCCCTTATTGTATGTGGCCACCTTTTGTCCACTGACACCTCATAAAGCATTTACAAACTGAGGTCCAGATTCACGGTTAAGAAAGGAGATAAAAACGGTTAGGTTCCTAATTATACGCATTGCAACTCCCCTGACACCCTTGTCTTTGCTGTTCTTAAGTGACTTAGGAATGCCAAAGGGCTGCCTTATTATCCCGTGCGTATGTATCTTCTTAAATTGCTAAAGAACGAACGTACTTAACAAACCACGCCCTATTGCCCCATTGAAATGCCTCCCCACACCCCTTTTCTTATATACCTTCTTAACTTTTCCTAGCATGCCTGTTCTTACCTATCTCATTGCAAACTGCTGCGAGAATCGCTCTTATTTGGCCATATTTACTAAGCTGCGGGATTGTAAAAGTGGAGATGTTACCCATAGCAACCAATAAAATTTTAGCTGACATTCTCTAGTAGGTGATAGGAAAGTAAGAGCTAGAATCTGAAAAAGTAGTAGTAATCGGCGCTTATCACACAATTGGAACGATGCAGCTGATCCCAGCAGGAAACCACCTGCTATAAATGTAAAAACTAGATAAAGAATGATGGTAGCGCAGGAGCCCAAGAGTTAACAATAGAGATATACTGCGGTGGCTGAAGAAATAAATATATTAGCAGTGCTGATAGATATAAAATTAATTTTAATGCATAAAATAAATAAAAAATAATTATACATATACAATATAAATCAAT
>WWET01000597.1:545203-562367 GCA_011038615.1 Limnodynastes dumerilii
AGTTAAAGTATGAGATAGATAGATAGATAGATAGATAGATAGATAGATAGATAGATAGATAGATAGATAGATAGATAGATAGATAGATAGATCCCCCACACACACCTTAGCTTAGAGTCCAGTGTGCAGCAGGCCAGAGATGCAGAGGAAGTACTCACAGCCTGCAGCCAGGGAGGTCACATGACGCACAGTGAGTAAAGGAAGTTCTTCTCCCAGTGCGATGACTCATAGCTGCAGCTGCTCCTCCACTGACACAGGCTGTCGGTGGAGAAAAAACTTCAGGGGGATTGCTGGGGGCCCCTCTGAAGCTGAGGCCCGTCACAGCTGTCCCCCTAGTCCCCCCCTGTCGCCGGGCCTGCATAGCAACCAATCAGATTCTAGCTCTCACTTTCCTATTACATACTAGAGAATGTCAGCTAAAATCTGATTGGTTGCTATGGGCAACATCTCCACTTTTCTAAACCCGCAGCTTAGTAAATCTGGACGATTGATTCTGCACCACCAGAAGCTGTCTGTCTGGTTGCTGGAGTTGTGGACCAGAAAAAGCCACTCAGGGGGAAAGCTATGAGCTCTAGCAGAATGCATCCACGCCAACCAATGGCTATTGATTATGAAACTGATTAGCATAGTTTATTCCATTTAATAACTTTGGATGAAACATTACATCGGCTTTTAAAAAGTTGGAGACTTGTCGGTTGTCAGGGACCAGCCAGCTTCCCTGATTGTCTACATTCTATCTTTAACCAGGGGCAGATCGTATTGAAACATGGGAATTTCATTTGTGTATTTCTTGTAAAGCATTTGTATTTCTAGCAACGTACCATTTTGTTAATTAATATTCAACAAATGGATAAATTAGCATGAGAGATTAAATCTGTCTGTCTTTCTTTTTGTTATTATAATTAACCGCACTGTCTGGGGCAATGGAGTCATGTCACCTGACATGACAGGAATGTCAACCTAAATTAGTATTGTAAAATAGTATAAGGAAGCACATGCAATAAAGCATATATACCGTCCTGCACTGAATTATATGCCATTAAGCATAGAAAATTAAAAATAAAGCTGTAGGTAATAACAGCAAGTGTGAAAGGTGTGTTTTGTCAATAGCTCCACCCATGGGTGCGTCTAGCGCTGCCAGGAAAATTATTTCTCAATAACAATGGCAGCGGTAATTATAGCAGATCTGACTACTTCACCTTTATTTATTTATGAACAGGTTTTTAAATAGCGCCAACAGATTATGTAGCGCTTTAAATTTTAACAATCAGTATAAACAAGACTGGGTAATAATAAACAGATTGGGTGGGTAAGAGGGCCCTGCTCACAAGCTTACACTTTATAGGACAGTGGGTTTGATACATAAGGGCAAATGCTATATATCACACAATGCAACCAACCAGGTTGTATGGTAACAGTGGTCAGTGCTCTGTATGATCCATCCACACAGCAGTGTTCGTAACAGAGGTGAGGGAATTTTAGAATAGAGAGTTAGTGTGTTAATAATGTAAAAGAAAGGAAAAAGTGGTTGTTAGGAAGGTTGAGGAATTTGATGAGCTTGTCTGAAGAGATGAGTTTGAAGGGAGCGCTTGAAAGTTTGTAGAGTAGTGAATAGTCTTAATGGGCGAGGAAGTTATTCCAGAGAGTGGGTGCAGCCCGGGAGAAGTCCTGTAACCTTTATAGAAAAGTTAAAGTAGGTAACACTGCAGCTTGTTAACAAGAGACCAAACTGTGGGCCGTATTCAGAGAACCGCATTTTCTCCAATTTCCGTGCGTATTTTTAAGTACGTTTAAGCTGCGCATGCGTAGTAACTTTTTATACGCAGTTCGCGTAGACTAAACACGCGGAAGAGCCTAGAGGACAGACTTGTGAATCAGACGTGGGAAATTCCGCACGGAACTCCCATGGAAAAATACGCACGGAGTGATTTACATAGAAATGGGCGGGGGGGGGCATTTAAATGAAGGGAAGTGGCCGCGATTACAAAGATACGCACGGACGGAGGACACATACGCTCGGAAGTGACTGCGGAAAGTTAGGGCTAGTCTATGGATGCGGAGTCTCTGTGGGCACGGAGAAGCAAGGGGAGTGACTGGGGTTTTGGTGGGTGTAGCTTGCTCCGTCCATGCGTATAATTGTGGCCCGATCGCCGGACAGATCTCTGAATACAGCCCTGTATTTTTTATAAAGTACCAAATGGCTGAGAGCCCAACCATCCCCCATAGCCATTACAGACAATAAAATACACACGATGAAGATTCAGGACCTGATTCAGAAATTGAAAATAAGAGAGGAAAGTTACTCCTGGGCAAAACCATGCTGATTGCAGGGGGACTCAAGTTAATTGTATTCTTTGCATGCCGGGATACATCTTTGTTTTTGCTTACTGCACACAGATACTGACCAGCTTTACTTTTACACTGTTATTTAGACTTGAGCTGAGAAATGCCTCCTATCAACTCTAATACTGTTTGAAACAGATACATTTTGACTCCCCTGAAATCAGCATGGTTTTGCCTAGGAGTAGCTTTCCTCACTTATTTTCAATCTCTGAATCAGGTCCTCAGAGACTAAGGTTGCGGTTAAATAAAAGTGGCACAGTTTATTAATTTTTGTCTAATTAGAATTGGTGACTATGAAATGATTGGTCTAAAGGATGGCCAGAGGAGCAATGGGGGTCAGGATACTTGTAACATCAAACCCAAAACCAGCTATAACACAAATAGGCGCTAAGGGCCATTATACTGCACCTCTAGATCAAAGCCACTTCCCATTAACAATGAGGGTGAATACCACTGGGACCTGTCCACCAGGACCTACATCCAATGTAAAAGCTATAAGCTGGTGCCACATTGCGCCAAGATCAAGGTCTAACCCCCATTACTGCCACTGCACTGGGCACCGCCTGAAGAGAAAGCAACAACTTAGATCAAACAACATCCTAAACAACAAGAGGGAGGGAGGGGAAGTCACAGGAATTAACCTATCTTAAGTAAGCAATTTCCACCCCTTTCCACCCTTTCCCCCCCTTAATCACAAAAAAAAATGGTGACTTCCTGTCATGCCAAGAGGTGGTGGTCAGCCTGCCATTTATCCCCACTCATACTTATGTGGTCTTCGTTTGCTTTTACTGTCTACATTATTGAAATCATGTTGCCTTAGCTAATTAATTACATCTTGAAATAAGATACAATGGGCCTGATCCAGACCGACGCTCGTGTGCATTTTTACGGCAGTTGTAAGCGTAAAAACGGCTATTTTTACTTACTGCGCATGCGCGGGACAGATGTTACGCTCAGAAATTCTGTGCGTATGGGCCTTTTGTCTTACCATCTTCGTAACACCGCTCGAGGGGGCGTGCCTCGACGGGATGAGTCATTTAAATCGTACTGTATGGTCGCACTAAGCGTCGTAACTACGCAATGAGCTTATGGATGCCCGCGGTTACGATCAGAAAAGTTAGGGTAGGGTTTGCTCGGTGTAAGAAGGCTAAACTAAGTACGACCAAGGGGAGTGTCTATGGAAGTGCATCGTAGGTACGCTGGCGTAATTACGCTACGCACATGAGCGTTTCTTGAGCATAGGTCTGGATCAGGCCCACCTTAACTAAATTCAGCCACCATACTGCAATGACTTCTGGAACTAAATTAGCATCAGCGAGGTGTCTGAACACTTCAGGGAGGCAAGGAGATCACCCACTCTTCAGGAAGTCTGCCTGATTTTCAAGGAGACTTGGCAACCATTCATTAACCAGAGTTTCTACATAGCGAAGGAGGATAAGTGTGAGCCTTGATTCTACCATACGAAGTAGTATAGAGACATTTGTTGTGAAAGCATTGCATTAATATACACAATGCCTGCAGGAGTTATTTATATCATTTCCAACATTGCAAAAGGCCATTATTTACATAACACTTTTATTCCCATCTTTATAATACTAAATCACCACAGGCAATGGACGGGGCTATTGGATCAGCTCGTTAATAAGATGTATTGCCCCTGCAACTAAACGACCAAACAGCATCATGACAGCAATGCAACTACAGTGCGGCCACTGAAATATCACACGTTGTAGGGAGGCATATGAATAAAAGATCAAGTCAAAGGACATTTTTTTGTGCCATGGGAACTACGCTGTAAAATGAAAGCCTAGTAAAATGTTTATCACAGGAAAACATCGACCTAACTCCTTGGCACACATGATGCAGAGGAGGGCCCTGCGGAAACCCAGATGCCTCTGTCTGCTAAATGACTTTCATCACCAAAGGGAAGGTGACCAGATGGTGCTGTTTCCTCTAATATCATCATACACATATGACTTATTAAAGGTACAAGCTGTCCTAAAAGGATTGTATCCTAGCATACACACAACATGGCAACTATTACAATGAAACACCTTTAAAGGATCATAATAAGGGATGAATTCATTTAAAAGGCATCGCATTTTTCCCCACACATTTAATTGAATATCCCACAGACAGAGGCTAAAAGATTGCTGTGTCGGTTCAGAAATCGGTATCAACAAAGCAATTACCTGCTTTACATCATCATAGCTATTTATGTTCAGTACTTTGATTTGGTCAACCTGAGAACATTCCTTGATACCTGTTATCTGTGAGCTTTAAGCAGCTATACAAAGCCCTTGCTTATGTGTTTGAAGGTATTACACAGTAGAGTCAACATTCCTCTAGTGCAAAGCTTCAGAAGCTTACCCGAAAATCCAGTCTCACATCCAGGAACAAATGGAAGCTCTAGCATTCTATATCTGTATTGTATATTGTGTTTTTATTTACGCATAGCCTATAGGCTATAGGCGGTTGCAGTCCCTGCAGGTCCACAGTGAGCACCACCTGTGGATCTTTTCTGCATATCACATGTGTCAATCAGTAATGAACACACCTGTGCTCCAGCAAGGAGACCTGGAAAACATGCACTGTTAGGCTGAATATACATTGGGGCTTTTTCGAAAGATAATGAACCTAATTCACACTTAAGTAGCTCCGGCTTCTTAAGTTCGGACTCTCCCGATATGACCTACTATGCATGTGTAGTAGGTCATTTACACAATCTACATACTGGTTAGGCACATAGATTGACCCAGTGCAGTCTCTAAAGACCACACGGAGCAGTTTAGGAAGAAGGGGGTGTGCTAATGTCGCCTTGGGGAGTGATCAGGCAGAAGTGGGAGGGATTTTGATTAGTCAGGGAGGGCGGCGGGAGACGGGGAGAGGCATTCTCTGTGCGAAGGAAACTACACACGGTTAGATAGGGTAGCACTATGGAACTCTTAAGTGCCATAAGGTACCTAAAAATGGAGGGTTGGTTAGGGGCTGCACGTAAGGTGCGGTTCTGTCCAATCTCTTTAATCACACAGTCAAAAAGAAAACAGTCTGTGATCTTTTGATTTGATCTTTTTGGAGCTCTTAATATGTCAGAGAAACAATAAAGATATATTTTGCTTTTTGCAAGTGTGTACTATAAGCGTGTACTATAAGCGTGTACTATAAGCGTGTACTATAAGCGTGTACTATAAGTGTGTACTATAAGTGTGTACTATAAGTGTGAGCTATAAGCGTGTACTATAAGCGTGTACTATAAGTGTGCACTATGTCTATAAAACTCAGCACTCCGGACCGGATCCAGATCCCGTGCACATTTTCCGTATATGCGGGGCTCTGGCAGTACGCACGAGAAAGGGGTGTGGACCCCACTCTATCACTCCCCTCTCTCGTGCGGCTTTATTAAACCTGCCTTAACTGAAATGTACCGGTCAGCAGTCTTTACAACCATTGATCCATGCGTGTCCCCAAAAGCCAACCTCTACTGTAAAATTACCATCCCCCCCTTGCCCATGTTTTGTAATTTGCACGGGGGGGGGGGGCTTTGTATTTGGCCGGGGGGGGGGGGACTGCTCCCTCGGACGGAACTCCTATCTTACGGAACTTTGTTAGGAGTTACTTTCGTAAATTGACTGTAACATCTGGAGGGCGCATGCGTGCGTAAGTGGGCAAATGCGATTAGATCTGGATCCGGTCCTCTGTGAGTATGTTATAAATATATTGCTAGCCGTTCACTCTATGTGTGTTCTCAATGAAAGTTTCAGTCGCTTAGGGCCAGATTTACTAAGCTGCTGGTTTGGAAAAGTGGAAATGTTGCCTATAGCAACCAATCAGATTCTAGCTCTCATTTTCCTATTACATACCAGACAATTTCAGCTAAAATCTGACTGGTTGCTTTGGGCAACATCTCCACTTTTCCAAACCCGCAGCTTAGTAAATCTGGCCCTGTGTCTGTTGTTCTTCATTATTGGTATGTTTGGCATAATAGGTTTCCTGCTGGGTCCAGGCCACACCCGTCGGAGATACACCACCTGACTCCCACCTTAAAACTTCTGCTCCACCCTCTCTTAAAAAAGGGATGGGGCAAGAGTGGCTAATACGGATAGCTCTTAGCGTGGCCTTACCTTTCTATTGGCATATCTCCTGCATGTTGTTGCCGTTTCGGCAATCACCGTTTCGGAAGTGATACCGCAACAGGGATTGTGTAAACATGTAAGCAATACTTAGGATTCTTTGACACACTGTGAAGGTGAATAATTTTGCATGTGTGTATGTTAAAGCCCGCAGCAACTGTCCATGGCCCGTGGTCATCGAGAACGCTAAGACATCTCTGATGCGATGCAGTAGGCTTCAAACATTGGCCATTGCAGCATTGTGTATATATAACATGTAAGCAATACAATACTTAGGTTGACACACTGTGAAGGTGAATAATTTTGCATGTGTGTATGTTAAAGCCCGCAGCAACTGTCCATGGCCCGTGGTCATCGAGAACGCTAAGACATCTCTGATGCAGGAAACGAGGAACTTTGGAGATCAAATGTTAGTGCATTGCCAGACGGGATTCATAATGGCTAATGGGCAGGAGACGGCACAGAGTCGATGTCAAGGAGACAAGAAGTGGAGTGTGACAGCACCCTGTGACGGTAACAGCAATGTGACATGTTTTATTAAACACTGTAATTCATGGATATAGTGCTTACATGTGGAGTTTGTTATTCTTTCTTTTGCATTTTTAAAGATATTACCAGCGGGGATTCTGCATGATGGACCTCCAGTAGGTTTAAGCGATTTCTTTTGAGAGTTGATATGTTCTTATTTACTCTGTAAATTACCAATCCTTACACATTATGACTACAAATGGCTTTATGCACAACTATTTCCTGTTCGTTATTTTTTGTTGTTGTTGCTTTTGAGACAATACTAGCCCAAGTTTTATAACATGCATGAGTCAGATTCAGAGTTCCGATCCCACTGCACTCAGTGCTCCGAGTGCACAGCGAATATTCTATGCCGGATCCTTGCTGAATCCAGCCTTCCCTATGGGTAGGGGAAGGATGTTCTCCTCACTTGCACAGACTGACAATTCCTCGCCCCTACCGTAACACCTCTGTGGACGTCTGGATAGAGCTTAGCACACCCTTACTGTACAATTGTGCTGTACTTTCCCCTCCCACATAGCGGAATGGATCTCATAATCCTGCCCATCATCAACAACACTCTGGATGCAGATCCATACTTGGAATGGGACACGTGCTTTCACGGTTGCAAAATGTGGATGTTTTTCTATCCTATTGATTGCAAAAACGCACCTGGGGCCTGATCCAGACCTACACTAGGGTGCGTTTTTACGACGGGCGTAAGCGTAAAAACGGCCATTTGTACTTACTGCGCATGCGCGGGGCAGATGGTACGCTCACGTTACGTTTTGAAATTATGAGCGTATGGGCCTTGAGCGTACCAGCTTCGTAAATATGGTCGAGGGGGCGTGCCTGCCATACGAAATCCGTAAATACGCACCGAAGGCGGGTTAAGGCATTTAAATCATACAGTATGGTTACGATCAGAAAAGTTAAGATAGGGTTTGCTGGACTTAAGACGGCAAAACTACATACGACCAAGGGGAGCGTTCATGAGCGCAGGTCTGGATCAGGTCCCTTTTGTGTAAGTCTGGATCTGGTCCTATGGATATTTAGGTTGTTTGGGTTTTGACTACTTTTGCGCTCATGCGTTTGCACACACATCCATGTTACCCGATCAGAGTGCATTCTGCCATATCCGGAATTAAGATCAATGGGCCGTGTCGCAGTATTTGGTCCCCTCACGTTGCAATGCGGTTTTGCCCAGGTGTACACTTGCAGGCTCCATAGTGCCTGATCCAGAGTTAGGAATAACTGCACAGCTTCCAACATGGTAAATTCTCAAAAACAAGACAAAATAAACTCCGCCCAAACTCCACCCAGTTCTGCTTATGGTTGGCCCAAACTCTGCCCATTTTCTCATAACTCCCCCCCCCCTCCTTTTATGAGCCATGAATGGGGACAGTCAAACAAAAAGACAAAAACAGCTGGGAGGTATGTACAAAGAGGTGGAAATCTGTACCTGGACAATGTTGCAATGTGAGGGGTGCAAATTAATAACAGAAATTTTGCTCTAATTTGGTGTTGAGCTAAAAAATATCCCGTCTCAACTCATTCTATTTACACATTATAAACTTGCTTCCCCATGCAGTTCAGCATGTATTTGCCATGGTGCGCAGGGGCGGAAGGTGACAGATTTGGGCCTCATGGCAAGGAGGCGGTCTCCAAGTCTAGATGGGCAAGACTATTTAAAGCCAGACAGGACTGGGGCTGGAGCTGGGCAGGACCACTGCTTGATAGAAGCTGTCAGATGCTGACAGCTTAAAACACCACCCACCACTCCAAGCATAGGTGCTGAGCGCTACAGCGTTCAGCACTCATACATGGATTGCAGAGCACTGTTTTAAGGTAACAGCTTCTGACAGCTTGCTTACATTGAGGGGGGACAACTGCCCTCTCCCCTGGGCCCTGTTTCATCCGCACCCTTTGCTACTCCTGTAATTATTCCCCTGATGGTGCAGTGATGCTTTTTTTTTTTTGCTGTTACTCCCACATAAGCCCCCTAATGTATCCTCCATATCTACCAACTGATTATCTGTTAGTCATTTCCCAGGAACTGAGCTAACCTCACTTTATATAAGCAGGCAAGAAAATGATGTCTCCATTGTTGGACTGGTGTAATTCGTTCTTGCATTTTTAAATTAAACGCAGCATTAGAAAAGCTAATTAGTGTGCAGTTAGTGAACATTCTGGATAATTAGGGCATCAATGTCAGCCAAATCCAGAAATGCAAATCAATTTATTTCACTGGCCTTTACATTGATAGGATTTCATATCTAGCTTTCATTTAACCAATTCCTAACTGCCCGCAACAGTGGCAATGTAAAAGGCAATCATGGATGCTATACTACTTAGTGCCTATAAACCCTAAAGGGCATTTGTAGGGGCTCAGGTACCCTAATGTAATGTAAGCCGACACTCTTATTCAGGGCCCACAAATACTACAATAGAAAGACATTGGACCTGATCCAGACCTTTGCATACATTTCAGATGTACAGAAACTGACGTGAAATCCCATGTGACATACGTGTCCATAGCCATACCCTAAGTTCTCTGCATGGATCTGCGTTCCTTGGGGACTGCCTAATGCTGCCAACAATGGGCCAGATCCAGATCCTAAGTTCTTTTTACGTTTGATCGCGTAGCGTTTTTACTCTATCGTAATTACTAGGCCCTCCCCTCGCTCCTACCTTAACTTTTCCAAGTGTAAGTACGGACGGACGTAATGGATTCACGTACGTAATGGCTTAACCCTGTAATACTGTACAATTTAAATGCCTCCCTCTGCCTACAAAGCGTATTTCCCGGTGTCATATGGATGACCCGCCCCTTTGTTCGTAGTTACGCTGAAGTTACGTACGATCAGAGTTACATTGCTTAACATCTGCTGCGCAAATGCACAGTACATACAAATTGGAGATTTTACAATAGCGTAAATACGCTAGCGTACGCAGCTCTGGATACATGTCTATCCTCACCCCTCGTGCGGTGTTTAGGCATGTGGAAAGCATGGCACGTCCCCTGTACGGCTCACCTTGCGGATTGTGGCCCGGATTCACACCCCGGGACGTATTGCACATACGTCCGTAATTTACCGATAATAGCTACTACGCATGCATAGCAACTATTTTACGCAATCTGCGTACCATTTCATTAAGTAGATTGCGTATATGCGGTCTTAAAGACCTCATATACGCAATCTACGTAACTAAATATGTAGATTACATAAAATAATTGCTACGCATGAGAAGTAGCTATTATCGGTAAATTACGGACGCATGTGCAATACGTCCCGGGGTGTGAATCCGGGCCTGTGTTCTGTACACAAGGAGATCTGTAGCATAACATCTAGCACTTACATGCGCACTTCTGATGTTAAGGCTGACTTACCAGGTGCCTTAATGTTATTAAATCTGGATCCGGCCCATTGTAAATATTTATTTATTAACAGGCTTGTATATAGCGCCATCAGATTATGTATTGCTTCACAGATAATATTTCACATTCACATCAGTCCATGCCCCATTGGAGGCACATTGTAAGTTCTCTAACACAGACACACACACACTAGGGGTAATTTAGTCAATATCCAATTAACCTTTATTTGATGTGTGGGAGGACACTGGAGCACTCGGAGGAAACCCAGGCAGGCACAGGGATAACATATAAACAGATAAGGCCTAGTCCAGGAATCGAACTCATGACCTCAGCTGTGAGCTACAAGTGCTACTTATTTTTGACTGTTCTTCAACTATTTGTCTGTATACATCACTTTGGACCGGATACAGACTTCTGATACCGTTCCAAGTGCACTGGTAGTGGATCCAGCCTTACGTACAGGTGGGGAGGCCACTCCCCTCTGAACACCAGGACTTACATTACTTGACCTCTACCTTAAAAGTTCCGTGTCATCCTAACTTAGAATAAGCAAGTCTTGATAGTATGGAGGACAGTATGGACCCAGAGCCAAGTCCTTACTGTATGATCTGCAAGCATCCACCCCCAACCTGCCGCTCCATCATGTCACGCTGTTGGAGATCGCTGTGCATCACTAGTCATACTGCGTTCCGATGTGACTGTATATATAACACATGTGCAGTAGGAACACACCTGACTGATTACACATGCGGCATTTGTAAGCCAGCTGTCGTTATTAGGTCTTGATCCGACCCATTGATATTAAAGTCTAATGGTAATGATTTACATAGAGGGAAACATTAGCCATGATGTGTAAAGTAGCGTCACTGGTTTATATATGGTGGAAATAACCTTCATCTCTTGTGAATTCAGCAATCTCTGCCTGTGAAGACCCTCCCAGCATTGAGAATGGATACGTTGTGAAGAATGGATATATATTAATAGGAACAACAATCCAATATAAATGCAATCTCGGGTAAGTATGGCTTATTGTATGCTTCTAACAAAGGAAACATCTGGTAAACTCTTATTATCCAATAATCATACTCCAGGCATCTGCGCACATTGCAGAAGTCTGTATGTAAAAGGATAGTGCACGCCTATGCACATGAACATTCTAGATAATCCATAACCGTACCTTAACTTCTACGTGCATATAACGGAACGGAAAGAGCCTAAACCTGCCCACACTGACAGTTTAGATGCCTCCCTCGCTCACTTTACGGATACTCAGACGTACAGAGTGGTAACACACCCTTCCGTACGGATCTTTGAAGTAAGGAAATGCATTTTGTACATTCAGAGATCTGATGCTTAACATCTGGTGCGCGTACGGCAGTGTGATCGCAACGGCGGACTTCTGCACGCCAGTTGCAGTTGAACATTATTATGAACACTGCCCACTCGTTGCAGACTTTTGTTATAGCTCAGTGATTCCCAAACTGTGCCCCGTGGCTCCCTGGGGTGCCGCAACGCTCTCACTGGGGTGCCTCGGAATGTTTCTATTTCCTATTGTATTCTATTGTATTTTTGTCTTAGGGGTGCCTTGAAAAAAAATATGGAGACCCCAAGGGTGCCTCGAACTGAGAAAGTTTGGGAACCACTGTTATAGCTGCATAATATACAGTAAAGTTGGTTGAAAAGAAAAGTACAGAGCTAATACAGACTTTACTATATGCTGACAAAGTATAAACTTAGAAATAACAAAAGGTTATAAACGTCCAATATAAATGCATAATCGGATTTTTTCCTTGTACAGTTACAAACTTGAAGGTCACGAGGTCACGGAGTGCCTGGAGGAAAATGTGTGGTCAAACCCGACTCCTAAATGCAAAAGTAGGTTTTATTATTGCATTTAATTGTACCCTGACAATACGAGCAGTAAGTGTGGAGATACTGGATGCTTACCTTGCATAGTCCATACATATTAATTAATTTTTCTTCATGTTAAATTGCCTGGAACACATTTATGTGTTATTACTAAAAAACATTTTTTTTTTTCCATAAAACATTCAGTTTTACGTTTAAAGGACTGAAATTGAAAGATCTTTCTAACTTAGATCATTTGTAAGCATAGAGAATTCACACGAAGCATTAGAATTCATTATACATGGTTTATGAAACAGGCAACAGCAGGTTTAAGGAACGACAATTGACAAAGAGGTTCTGCTGCAGCTTAGTCTGACAGACAGTACAGCAATATAGTATGGCAGGATCACACAGTAGTATAACAGCAGAAAAGAGTATACTTCATCCCTGCCAGTGTCTTACTGACCCACTGAATTTGTTTTCCAGTCATTGGTCCGGATTCATAGTTACGTAGTTTTCCTCTTACATACGTTGTTTTAAGAATTGACCTACAGTGCATGCGTAGTAGCTTATTTAAGCTATCTACGTCCAATTTCCGAACGTAGATTGCGACCATTATTATGTGATTACACAAAATGCGTCTTTTCTTTTCTAGAAATATACTGCTCTCCCCCTCCAGAAATTAATGAAGGAATTCTTGTAGCAGTGAAAAAAGAAGAATATGAGGTCAACGAAGTGATATATTACATGTGCAAACGAAACTTTTTTACGGATGGATCAAACAGTGTTACCTGTATGGCTGACGGGCAGTGGTCTAAGCTTCCAGCCTGCAGAGGTAAAACGTCTGGGCCGGCCATCTATACTGGGCACTCCTGGCGAAGTCCACCCAACTTAACTAAAAAAAAGAATGACATGGAAAAAACTTATGTGACCTTAAGTTCCCCGCATGGATCTGCGTTCGGCAATGGTCACCCTCTGTGATGGAGCCCACAGCCAGGACTCCTCCACAAATGACCCCAGTCTTGTCTTACCCTCTCTGCTGCTGGCCAATCAGCTTGAAGCAGAAGGCAAATATAGGATAATATGCTGGTGCAGTGGCGAGTGCCATCCTAGTCAACTACTAGCTACGACGCTGTTAGTGAAACACTAATGAGGCTGTTTTTGACCCCGATGACTGGTCTTTTAAAATATACATCCAATAACACATTGAATTTTTTAGATCAGACTTCTCTGTATACATCTCTAACATGTATTTTTCCTTTCTTGTTCTTTATATAGCTAGATGTAAAATACCAGTGAATCGAAGTCGGGTTGTATACAAAGGGCAGAAGCTCTGGGTCAATCAAATTGATGAAGGTCTTGTCCATCATTCAGAGAATGTTGCATTTTTCTGCCAAAATACAACGGAAGCCTGCAGTTATACAGCTTCCACCCAGTGCTTTGATGGTGTGCTCCCACTTCCAGAGTGTTACATAGGTAAGAGTATTGCTAAAGAGTCCTTCCCCAGATGGAGGTTGTTACGCCTATCTTTGAGACAAACCAATGAAATGAAATGTGTGGAGCAATGTGAAGCAAGGAGGCAGGGCCCGAGTCTGGATAAGCGGGACTGGGCATAGCCATGTGGTATTAGGGGCGGGGCTAAGTAGGCAGTGCAGGGGGAGTGGCTGCCATGAGCCTCTTGCACCCTCTATAACATGCGCGCGCAAGCACGCACGCACGCACACACACGCACGCACGCACGCACACACACACACTGAGCAGTTCATTCATTTTAAACTCTGATTTAGAGGCCAAGTAGAAATTGCAGCCACCTAACTCTAACGCAGTTTAAATTTTCCTCACCAGGGACCTGATTCAGAATTAAGAAAGTGCTTAAAATAAGAGAGGAAAGTCACTCCTGGGCTAAACCATGTTGATTGCAGGGGAGTCATATTTCATCTGTTGCAAACAGTTTTAGAGTAGAGAGGTGATGTTTCCCAGCCAAAGTCTAAACAACAGTGTGATAGTAAAGCTGGTCAGTATCTGTGTGCAGTAAGCAATTCAAAGATATATCACTGCATGCAAAAAATACAATTACCTTGACTCCCCCTGAAATCTGCATGGTTTATCCCAGGAGTGACTTTCCTCTCTTATCTTAAGCACTTTCTTAATTCTGAATCAGGCCCCCTGTCCTGTAGATCAGGATGGCGTTGTAGAGGTTTATACTTCTATTACTGTCAGATTTATACCTTGTATAATAGCTTGTTTGGTGCTTTCTACAAGTTTTATAACTTTTGGCTTAAATATTGATTTTGTTTACCTGTTGCAATATCACAAGTGCCAGTATTTTTTGTTTTGTCTGTGTTGGGATATATATATAATTGGATAGGTTGTACCGAAAATGGGCAGCTTTTAAAACAAGTAATTGCAGGGTCACTGACTCACCGGTGATTGCGGAGGAAAGAAATAGATGCCGGAATGGGGGCGGGACTCAGTGACACAATTTGCAAATTGCGTCCTAAAGCCCAGCGCCCTGTCCATCAATGCAATTACTTAAAGTGTTACTGGGGATAATATGGTGCTTGATAACGCAAATTACATTATGAAATCCCACCCAATCCCTAGTGACACTAGGATTTACAGAATTAATAGGTGGGGGAGGGGCTGGCGTGACTTATTTGCATGAAATCACGGCCTCAAGTCCTTTGTGGGAGATTTGCTGGGAGATTTCCAGAGTGTTAAGTTTGAATGTTTCAAAAGTTCACTTTCATTGTTTTTATTTACGTTATTTTTAATCGCTGTTACTGTATTATTAACTTTTAATCAACAAAATAGAAATATTGATTTGTTTTGCTTTTTAAAATAAAATGAAATAAAACCCCTTAAAAAATATTTGTATTTAAAAAACAATTCCTGTGTCAGGGGCGTACCTACAGGGTATGAATGCGCAGCTCTGGTTCATCTCCAAGGACTGATAGAATAATACTTTAATTTGCAAAATAATCTCCCAATTCAGCCAAATGTTAAAGCAAACAAGATGAGTGCAAGTAATAAAATCATTTATTAAAAAACATTTCTCACCCATGTTGAACAATAGTAGAGAATGGACATACTATTATAAATACCTCCTGGTGTGAATATCCAATATCATGCAAGTGTAGCAGTGGATATAATTAACTTACAAACCAAAAATTACCATCAGTAAATATTGTGATGAGATGAATAAGTGAAAATGAATCACCATGAACACTCTCATTTCTGTCACTCTAAATACCCCCCAATCCCCCCCCCCATGGGGAGCTCTGAACATGCTCAATAAATACATCAATCAAAAGCAGGCCCCAGATGCTAATAATGTGAACAAAAAAAATCAAGATATTCATAGCAAGAAATGTGTCAATAAAAACCTGAGTCTTCTCTGACATTACAACAGTGGTGATTATAGTAATGACACTGATGAGGGGACCGGGTCCAGATTTAGTAGTAACTGCCTATTTATGTAAGCTCTGTGCATAAGCACACTGTCCATTTTCATACAACAAGGTATTAGGTCTGCACAGCTTTGCGTACAGAAAAGTGTAGGTAGGTTCATGGAGACGGAAATCAGCTAAAATACGCACTTAAGGGGTGTGTCATGGGCGTGCACTAGCCTCTTGCATGAAAGCTTAGATCGGAGCGTATACAGACACTTTCCGTATGTGTGGGAGTCTCTCTGTCCGACGGAGATAGGGGGGTGAAGTCCCCCTGTCACTCCCCTCTCTTGTGCGGGCTTTAAGCCTGCCTTAACTAAAATGTGCGGATCAGCTGTCCATAAGACCGTTGATCCGCACAAGTGTGGGATACCCCTCCCACACTGTATAATTACCATGCTTCCCCCGCCCACCTTAGTGGGCGGAGGGGAAGCACAACCCATTTCTTCTGAAACGGCATTGTATGGAGCTAAGTTCATGTACAATGAGGCACATAACGTAACACCGGGAGGGCGTAAGTGACCTGACATCTGTAACTGGATCCGGTCCAAAGTAATTGACATAGAAACTAAATTTTCATATTAAAATCTATAAAAGTTCCCAAAAATAGTAACATTAACATGGCTAGCTTTAAATGTCCATGTAATATCTGGAAAAGAAAAGAATAACACAATGTTAGAGTGAGAATCACGGCTTTCTATAACAGTGACAAATCAAAGAGAGAGAGAGAGAGAGAAAACACATAGTAGTCCCAAGGTAGAAGGCTGTCTGTATCTTCCCCTGTGCGACAATTTCTTTTCTTTCAAGTGCACAATGATATGAGTTTTTCCCTGTAAAATCTGTCATTCTGAGGGGAATACATTCATACTTTGATTTACAGCTCATGGTTCTCATTAAAATTTGTAGTAAAATGTGTTTTAAAAATGTACTATTAAATCTATTGTAGACCACACCCTCCGCCTACCTGCAATATTGTTTTTCCAAGGCGCAGGTTTTTTTGTCGTTTTTTTTTTAGCTTTTTTCCCAGTTCTGAATCCACCGCAATAATTTTCTGCATAAATAAACTTGCCTAAAAAAATTAAATAAGATGCAAATGATGCATATATCCCCCCCAGATGTATTTATGCCAGCGAGACCAATATATGCTCCATGCAAACGTCACAGACACTATTGTCCATCTGTTTATATAATTATATCATTGACAAGAAGCTTGAATGTCTATGATCCATATTCGCTCAAAGAACCTATTCATTGGCTTATCTATAATGGGTGCAAGGCCCCTCAGAAAAGGGAGTCCCCGTGGCACACACATTGCTCTATCTACCACGATAGATACGCCAATGATGTACCAAGTGTACCAAGTGCAGGTAATGCATCTACCATTTAGATTTCCGGGCTCTGGATTTTCTATGCTTCCTACGTCTCCACTGCTGGTTCTTGCTGAGGAATCATCCTGTATCTCCTGTCCCCTGTCCCCGTCCCGTGGCGGTAGTCTCTCTTTTTTTTTT
>WWET01000597.1:570850-585149 GCA_011038615.1 Limnodynastes dumerilii
CTCCCCCTGAAATCAACATGGTTTAGCCCAGGAGTAACTTTTCTCTCTTAATTTCAAGCTCCTTCTTAAGTCTGGATCCAGCCTATTGCATGTAACAAGGTAGTGTTACAATGATTCCATTGTCATAAAGAGATATCAGTCATTGGCAACCTTCAGTACTTCAGGTGTTGTAAAACTAAAGCTTCCAGCAGGCTCCAACAGAATGGGCATACCTGATGCCTAGCAAAGCACAGAGTTGCCGAGGCTTCCCTCTGGGAGATCCCGGAGGGAAGCCATTGATGCCTGCAAGAGGTGGGGCTTAATGACACAATTTATGCACATCTTATTGTTAAGTCCTGACCCCTGTCAATCACTATTGTGATCTCTAGTGTTCTAGAAATGGGTGGGGCTTGATTACATAATCAAGTCCCGCCCATCCCTAGTTACTCTAGGGATTACAATAGAGTTTATAATGGGATCGGGACTTGCAGGAGATTTGCCGGCTCTCCCGGGATACCGGGAGAACTGCACAAATTTCAGGAGTCTCCCGGATATTCCGGGAGAGTCGGCAACCCTGGCAAAGCATGATGGGACTTGTAGTTTCACAACATCTGGAATGCTGCAGGTTGTCTGTGTCTGTTTTAGATCTTACTAGAACAAAAGCTGGATTGTCCTAAGACTTTTTTAGTCATGTTTTAAATGTTCAGATAAAGTCACATCATAGTTTTCAACTTTCCCTGAATATCAGGGAGACTCCCTGAAGAGTGTTTGATCTCCCTGACTCCCTGAAGTGTTTGGTAATCTCCCTGATGCTGATTCAATTCAAGTCATTGAGGTATAAAAACAGAATTTATAAATTGTGTCCTATTTCCCTGCAGAGAGGCCTTTTTCCACACTAGATTTTATATAAACATCTGTGTTTCTATACACTAAAAGAGGCAAGCTTAATAAGATTTGGCTGGATCCAGACTTATGAAGGAGCTTGAAATTAAGGGCCTGATCCAGACCTACGCCCGCAAGCGATCGTACGCCGGTCGGGAGCATAAAACCGGGAGAAAAAACGCACTGCGCATGTGCAGTATGACAACTTCCGGTCGCCCGAAGAACATGAGCTTACAGCGAGCGTATTTTGAGCGTATTTTTTGCCCAAGGGGCTTGCGTTTTGTATGACGATAGTCCAGACGCTCGAGTTACTACACAGAGGAGGGGATAGCCATTTAAATTGTACAGTATGGGCGTGCTAAGCCCCGTACGACCAGCGTATCGGTACAAAAATTAGCACGGACGCTTGAAAAAGTTAGGGTAGGGTTCAGCCGCCGTAAGTAGGTACAATCAATGGGAGTGTCATGGGCGTGAAAGTTTATACGCCCAGGCGATCATACGCTACGCTCGCGGGCATAGGTCTGGATCAGGCCCTAAGAGCGGAAGGTTACACCTTGGCTAAACCATGTTGATTTCAGGGGGAGTTAAGTCTGAATCCAGCCCAATGTGTTGCTCAGAATAGTAAATGGAAATCAAGGCCAATTTGCATAAATCACATAATTAAGTCTCGCCCCCATATCGGAGAGATCTCCCGGAGGGAAAAAATAAAAAGTAGGCACCCCGTTATACTTCTCAAAAGGAAACATGGAAATGTCCATAGAAATCAGATGCTTGCTCCCCATTTTACCTTTTAAGAAGTTTAGTTAATCTAGCCCCAGATCTTTTGGAGATACTCAGCCTTCCTGCTGTCCCTTATTGGATGTTGCACTTAGCTGGCTTCTTTTTGATTGGTGAATCATTTTGGTCATCTAGCAACCAGTGTTTGAGCTATTCCACTCAGATTGGTGAATTAGCAGCCCTATCCACCACTCCAGGGCCGGACTGGGACTAAAAATCAGCCCTGGCATTTGAAGCATACAGGCCCACCTGCTGTGGGGTTTGTTCACAACATTGTTACTCGGAGTTTGGTCGACGCATTGTATTATTATTATTATTAGTAGTAGTAGTATTAACGCTTATTTATATAGCACCACAAATTGTCTGCAGCACTTTACAGGGAACATTAGGTATTCACGTCAGTCCCTGTCCCTTTTGGAGCTACATATTAAGGTCCCTAACACATACATACATACTTACACACACACACGCTCAGACTAGGGTTAATTTAGTCCACAGCAAATTAACCTGTCACACAGAAATGTCCCCAGGTTACAAAGAACTGTCATATAGCAATGTCCAAAGGTTACAAAGAACTGTCACATAGCAACGTCCCTAGGTTACAAGATTATTTTACACAGAATGTCCCCAGGTTACAAAGAACTGTCACACAGCAACGTCCCTGGGTTACAAAGAACTGTCACACATCAATGTCCCCATGTTACAAAGAACTGTCACACATCAATGTCCCCATGTTACAAAGAACTGTCACACAGCAATGTCCCAAGGTTACAAAGAACTGTCACACAGCAATGTCCCCAGGTTACACAGAACTGTCACACAGCAATGTCCCCATGTTACAAAGAACTGTCACACAGCAATGTCCCCAGGTTACAAAGAACTGTCACAGAGCAATGTCCCCAGGTTACAAAGAACTGTCACACAGCAATGTTCCCATGTTACAAAGAACTGTCACACAGCAATGTCTCCAGGTTACAAAGAACTGTCACACAGCAATGTCCCCAGGGTACAAAGAACTGTCACACAGCAATGTCCCCAGGGTACAAAGAATTGTCACACAGCAATGTCCAAAGGTTACAAAGAGCGGTCACACAGCAATGTCCCCAGGTTACAAAGAGCGGTCACACAGCAATGTCCCCAGGTTACAAAGAATTGTCACACAGCAATGTCCCCAGGTTACAAGATTATTTCACACAGAATGTCCCCAGGTTACAAAGAACCGTCACACAGCAATGTCCCCAGGTTACAAAGAACTGTCACACAGCAATGCCCCCAGGCTACAAAGAACTGTCACACAGCAATGCCTCCAGGTTACAAAGAACTGTCACACAGCAATGTCCCCAGGTTACAAAGAACTGTCACACAGCAACGTCCCCAGGTTACAAAGAACTGTCACACAGCAATGTCCCCATGTTACAAAGAACTGTCACACAGCAATGTTCCCATGTTACAAAGAACTGTCACACAGTAATGTCTCCAGGTTACAAGATCATGTCACACAGTAATGTCCCTGGTTCACATGATTATTCCATAAATAATACCACCAGTTCACATATGATCATACTACAAATGGTAGTGTCCACTGAACTTCCTCTGTTCGTTGGTGCTCCACATATTTTAGTAGGGGTCAGTCACCCATCTGCTTCTCCCTGTACTAACACCTTTTATCATGTTTATAATACATAATACTATAATCTTTTTTTTTCTACCATTTAAATGCATAAACTTATGTCTCAATTATATATAAACCACTAGGTGGCAGAGTTAACGTGCAAATTAAATGACCTCTCTTTATTCTGTACTGTATGTAAAGAGTAAATTGTTCAGTGTGAGATTAATTAGTTTTAGTGCAATAAAACATAGAACATAAAAGTAATATTGTAATATGGCTAATCAATGTATTTATATTTTATTTATGCTTAAATTCCTCAATGTTTTAATATAAGCAGATTAATATTTAAACTGATTACATTCATTTTGTTAACATAATGGTTGGGTTAGTGTGAGTCAAAAAAAACATAAGGATACCTTTCCAGAAACCAATCTCTCTCTCTCATGTAATTCATTATATTGTGAATCTTGGCTGCTATTTAGATGTCTGTTATATTTGGACACTAATAATCTGTACATAATTTGCTGGTGAAATATAATCATTGAATGGGCATTTACTTAATGCTTCATACTGGTTATAAGCTGGAGGAAATCCTGTTTACCTTGTTGTGTTGCCGTGGCAATGCACAGGAAAGAATCTGCGGTTGCATAGAAACATAAAATGTGATAGTACAAAGGAATCTATGGGCCACCACTCTGTCCTTTTTGTGTTTTTGTCCTTTAGCAACGTTCTATTAAACATGTTATAAAAATAGTATAGCAGCGATATTTCAAACAATGATTGTTTAATCTATAACAACCAAAGCAATGATTACCCTAGCTACAGGGGGTGAAGAAACCAGCACACCCTCTGAGGATTACTTGCTTTCTCTTCCATGGGCAGTACATTGGGATCAAATGTGCTCTCTTTGTTGTGCAGCGGTCACATGTGTGCACTCTCTGTATTGGGCAATAGCTGCAGAAGGGCTCTCTGTATTGTGCAGTTGCCTCAAGTGTAGTATTGTACAATGGTCATAAGTGGGCTCTCTGTATTGCAGACCCTCCAACATGACCCATTCCATTAGGTGTATTGCGCTCCTGAGCTTCCAAATGTCACTTACCTGGTTTAAAAGAATTAACTGATATTTAAAAACTATTTGCCTCTTCAACAAAGGTGGTTACCATAGCAACTGACCATTGGCAACTGAGGAGCAGTGTATTTTGTACCTAATGGAATGGGTCATGTTGGAGGGTATGGTATTGTGTAGTTGCCACAAATGAGCTCTCTCTAATACATGGTGGTCATAAGTGAGCTTTCTGCTTTGTGGTCAAGATTACATGGGAACCACTTAATCTTGACCACAGGATGTATAATAATAAGTATCATGAGCACTAGTTAGTCTGTTCCCCAGGACAAACCCACTTCCTTTGACCTCCCTGTGTTGTAAGACGCCAGATTTACTACTTAATATGTTGATGGTCTTTAGGGATTGAAGGACTTTCTAAAATACAGGGGCTTTTTTTCCTCTATGTTTACATACAATGCATATAAGGTACAAAATGGCACTTTATTAAGGGGTGGTGATAATAAATGTTGTATACCCAAATAATCGGTTGTAGATGGGCTTCTTTTAGAAATAGAGACAGCCAAAAGTTCCTTTACAGCTGTCTCTATATTGATTAAGCAGTCTTTTAGAATTTTTTTTTATGAATGGGTGAGAGTGATCGGCTTACTCACCCATTCATTTTCGCAGGACCCGCCGCAGACCATCTTCGGGGACTTTTAGTGTTGGGGGTTAGGGCTAGGCTCTTAGGAAGTTAGGGTTACGTTCAGGCTGCAGGGAGGGGGGTCTTAGGGTTAGGCTATAGAAAAGGGAGTGTTAGGAAAAGGCTAGGGAGAAAGGAGTATTAGGGTCAGGCTGCAGGGATGAGAGGGTTAGGGTAATGGAAAGGGAGGGTTAGGGTTAGTTTTTAGGATTGCCTTTCGGAACACCATGTTCTGTGCTCCTGGGATCGACTGCTATGCCTTATCGAGGCATAAGCAATCGATATCCCAGCCAGGTCGAAACTGGCTGGGAGTGAACGGCCCTATCGAATTATGGCCATTCTTTGCGGGGACCCACACCCCCATATAATATATTTTAAGGATGATACAATAAAAATTGAATGGTGGAATGTATTGTTATAAAAGGACATGTGTATATATTTGAAGCATGTGAGCAGGGCATTCTTATCTCCCAGTTTCTCTGGGCCGGATGCAAAACTTCTGATAGTAGATCGCCATGCGATCTTAATTTCTATACGTATGTGGGAAGACCACTCCCCTCGCACATACGTGACTTCCTAACCAAGGACCCTAACTTAAAATTAACTTACTGGCCCCCGGCAAATACGGCGCCTACTTAACCAAGACCTTACTTGGTTTCAAGATTTTTCGTCCCGTCTTGCCATCAGAAAAAAAGCCTGGATTCTAAGGATCCATATCCATGCTGGAATTTTAATGTATGCGCTTGAACTGTATTAAATTGATGGATGGTTTCCCACAAGTGTGGAAAACGCCCACACTTCTTAAATATGGATCCGGTCCTCTGTTATTATTTTTTTTATACATTTTTGTTCTATGTTGATTTAAAGATTAAAGTAGCAATAGTGTGATGTAATATGTTGGTGTGCTACAAAATAAATCGAAAAAATATATAAAAACAGTTAATAGTTAACCTAACAGATGTATTCTAGAAAAAAAAAAGTAAATAGTGCAACAATATGTTCACAAAAATGTTTATAAATTGCCAACATAGTTTGTCCTTCATTTTTTTTCCTTTAGATTTAAGTGAATTATTTTTGCAATCAACTTAATAAGTATCTCTGCCCCCACCTTTTGACCAAACTGCTTAGAAAACAGGACTGCTCAGAAATTCCTTTAGCTTAGGGGCAACTTGAAAAAATTATTGAGACCCTAAAGGTGCCTTAAACGGAGAAAGTTTACACTGTTACAGTATATAAAGTTCTTCTGCCATCTACTGTCTGAAGCCTAAACTCATTTTCATTTATAGAAAGTGACCAAGCAATGTGTAATGGAAACAAAGCCTGTCTTAAATAAAATAAAGGCAGAAATCTGAACAACTGTTTTAAATAATAACATTGGGCCGGATCCAGAACTACGTCCATCTTCCATAGACAGGCGTAATTCAATGAACAATAGCTACTTTGCATGCGTTGTATCGTTTCGATACGTAGATTGTGTATATGCAGTCTTTAAGACTATGGAAGACGGACGTAGTTCTGGATCTACCCCTGTATGCTTATAATCTTCTCTGCCAACCTGATGAAAATAAACTCAATGGGCCAGATCCAGACCTACGCAAATGATAAGCCCCTAGGCACTCCCCTTGCTCGTACTTACTTTTGCCATTTTACGCCGACCAAACCCTACCCCAACTTTTCAGAGCATATCTGCTATCGTCCGTAGGCTCCATGTACACGTAATTACGGGTGTTGTATGTCTGGCACGCCCCTTTGTGCATTGGTGCGATGCTGTTACGGTCAAGGCCCCTACGCTCTGTGTTACGTTGCGTAACATTGACGCGAGCATGTACAGTAAGTACTAATGGGCGCTTTTACGCTCACGGCAAGCGTAAAATCAAGGGCGGCCGTAGGTCTGGATCTGCTCCAATGTTGCAAAAGAAAACAAGGTTCTCTTTGCCAAATACGCTGCTCAAACTACATTTTTTTTTTTCTTTTTTCACAAAATTAAATTAAACTACTATTCAGGCTTTTTTCAATGAATATTGTGTAGTATATGAATAAAGATGTGTTTTAAAAATAATCGATGCTTAAATTTTACTTTTTATTATATTTAGCAGGTGTAGAGTTTTTTAAAAACACAATGTAGGGCCATTTAATACACTCTATTTGACACTTACACCAGCCCGTGCTGGTGTAAAATTTTAGATGGAAGTGCAGGGAATGCGGCCTGCTACTGTGATCGCACTAAACTGCCCACTTTCTCATTTTAATATAGCGGATCTCCACGTTCTACTAGCGCGGAACATGCAGAAGCTAAAACAGGCAGCTGGATAGCTCTGCATTCATCTGTGTACTCGCTCCTGTTCTGCACCTGCTCGGAGCATAATCCTGCTGCACTTCCACTATCAAATTATGTGGCAAACTAATACAGAAAGAGATAAGGATCTACACCATGTATAGCAGAGAAAAGAGAAGTGGATTCAGTATGATAGCTGCTTCCCAATACATCACAGGTTTTAACTAGTTACAGGTAAGAGCCATTTTTCACAGGATTATTATGAGAAGAAAAGGGCAGCACTGAAACTGGTGGGTGACAGATTTTTGGGACATGTGAGGAAACATTACTTTACCATAAAAATAGTTAGTAAATGGAACAGTCTCCTATCAGTGGTAGTATAGGCAAATACAATAGTGCATTTTAAACATACTTTGTATAAGAAAATTCTAATTTGTAATGGTTAAATAGGGTCTGAGGTCAACAAATAAAAGACGGGTTTTTATCTGATATAGGTTTCGACATTCTTAAATGTCTTCAATGTAAATTAATGATTAAATGAAAAATGACTTCACTGAAAGGGTGGTAGATAAGTGGAATAGCCTCCCATCTGAGGTGGTTGAGGCTAACACAGTAGAACAGTGTAAACATGCTTGGGATAAATATAAGGAGATCCTAAATCTCAAACTAAACTAAGGTAAATGGGCAGACTGGATGGGCCATGTGGCTCTTATCTGCCGTCACTTTCTATGTTTCTATGATTATTTATTTAGGTGTGAAAAACAATTCATATTTTAATGTAACAATAAACATCAAATAAACAGGAAACCTGTATTGGTGTACAGCACTGTATTTATTTATCATTTCTATAAAGCACAGGAATACAGAAACATAAAAATAATACTTCATGTAAAAAATAAGCACATTTATATAGTTGATTACAATACTGTTATGAAGGCACTTTGGTACAAAAAGCACAGAGTATATGAATAATACAGTTTGTGCATAAAAAAATCACTGAGTATAAGTGTAGAACTGTGCTAATTTTATGGCTGGAACACATGGGATTTAAAGTAAAAAATCTAGATGTGTAAACAGGAAAATTACTAGACATGCAACATTTATTAACTGCCAACACGTTGGTACTTTCCAAAGTGGGGAATGAAAAGGAAACAAAAGCAAATCTGTTTAGTATGATATGATATCAATGAGATTGATGCACAGTATCTAGTGGTGACCAATTGGGGGGAAGTCACTTGTTTCACATAGTAGCTGCAATCATTAAGCTGACACGATGGGCTGGGTGGGGAAGGGGGGGGGCTATATGTATGATTGTGGATTAGATGCTGGTTTGTTATTTTGGAATTCTGGTACCATGTTTTCAAAACTTGGCAAATAAAAAACAAGTTTATACATTCTGATTTGTAACTAAACATAGTATATAAAAAAGTACATAACATCTTCTAAAAAAAAATACAGATAAAACTTTTATTTGTCCTTCACTTAATATCAAGTAACACTTTATTGTCTTTTCAACCCTACAGTTTGGCATACAAAGGTACCACTTCATTAATACATGACATATTCAGTTGTCTGCATTGTATCTTTTATATAGGTCAACTAAGCCTAAAGAGGAGATTAAAGTTATTAGTAACATTAACAAAACACATATGACATTTATTTTTTATATTTAAGAGTAATGGCAGTAAGGACATAGCAGTATTACATACACCATACATGACAGCTTTGCATGTTCCCTGCAGTGGAGATTTATGAAGCAATTTAATGCAAAACACACCATTGAGGATCCTCAGCTTCACAATGCTGGGCATTGACCAGTGGGGCCGGGGCTTGTTGATGCAATAAGCAGGGTAATAACCTCAAAGCCTTTAGCTGGACCTCCCCTCTGGGAGAAATAAAATGTTGGCAAGTATGCCATAATTATTCTCCCCATTCGTAACCCTAACTGTAAGCAGCCTTTTGTCTAAAGCAAAAGTACACACTAGACCAATCCTCTTAAGATCCGTTTCCCGACCAGACTTCTTAAACAGTCCTACATCAGACCTAGGTTGCAGAAACCGCATCCAATCTATGACCTGCTTCTGATTGCCTCACCATACATACTCTCCCAATCTTCTCCAGACCGCCCTCAAAGGCGGTGCCAAACTTGTAATTCGCTTTAGGTGATTGGTGGTTAGGGGTCTCCTGATTTTTAAGCAGGTTTGAAAATCATTTAACCCAACCAGGTGACCAGGATTGTATGTATTGAGCGTTCATGTGAGCATCCACACTTTATCCAATGTCTGATCAAATGGTCAGATTGGTCAGAAATTGGATAAGTGTGTACCCAGCTGATAATAAAAAGGAATGACTTGGCAATAAAGCAATACCAATGTATAACAATGTATTTATATATAAACTTGTACATTTTAATAGTAACTCTTTTAAACTAAATATTTTAATTCTTTAGTAAACAGAAGCAAATATAATCTAATATAGCCTACGCATAGTGATATTCACAGAAAGCTTTTATGAATTCGGACATATGTATTTTGCTGCTAGAATTGTATAATATAGTCAGAAAGATAAATTGACAGTAGAATCCTGAGAATCCAAATTGACATCCATGTAAAAATTGAAAGTACTGGGGCTGAGCACAATTACATCAGATTTTTCTCAGATAGGTCTATATCAATAATTACATCCACCTGGTGACATTTGTCAACCGTTTCAATGTTAACTTTATAGACAAGATGCAGTAATCCATAGCAACTTGTTTCAGCCATTAAAGAAAAGTTTAGATAATAAAAGTTATTGTCCCAATGGGTTGATTTGAATTAAAACACATTCTGTATATAGTTATCATTGCTGAATGCCATTGGTTGTATATAACAACATAGCATGCAGACATTAACCAGAAATGGCATGTAAAGTTACTTTAATAAATAGGAACATAATGTTTTAACTGTAAATGTTGAGTATTGTAATGACTTCTACTTCAATCAGCAAACAGAAAAACTGAAGATAAAGCCTAATGTTTTACTATACAGTGATGAAAATAAGTCTTGCTGAATAAACAAGATCTATAACATAAGCTATAAGATTGGCAGCTGTCAAAACCGCAATGGCTACTAATTTATCCCAATCGCATATGACATAAGCTTGTCCGCAGCCGTAGGGACGTTTGGTGGTACCACCGTACTTTGAATCAAACTGAAATATTGGCCAGACGATCAAAGCAGAAGCATAAAACAGGACAGAGAGGAGTACGTAACCACTGAGGAACTTCTCAAAAGTACAAGGGAGCCAGCCTGTACATTCCCCGACACATAATATTATTACCACAACCGACAGGATGAAACATATGCAATACACGGCCAAGCACCATTTCAGTGCATCGTGCTTGTCATACTGAACTGGTTCCGAAATGAAGACGAAAATGACACAGGCAATAAAGCTTTCTATGACTTTCAGAAGTCCTGGAACAGTAGCCATGTATCCAGTAACTTCTCCAGGCTGTGCCCTGGTTAAGGACACTTCGATCATATATGCCAGTGTGGTGAGGCAGGAAAACACGATAGCCACAATTTGGTAAGTGCGCCTTTCACTGTTGTAGCTTCGGTCTTCCAAGTGGAAGAGTGGGTACAAGATGGTGGCAGAGAGGCACATTAGGACGGCAAGCATTGCAAAAGTGATGGGGAAGTTTTTCCAAGACACTGGCATGCGGTTCTGTACCCCGGCAAATTCCACAAGGAGGATGATTATGCTTACTGCAAAACAGAAACACCAGGAAAACATGCAAAAGTCTCCAGACTGCCGGCCCCAGCCTCCTCTGTGTACGACCAAGCTGAATGTGACACAGGCAAATATGATGGCCAGGATCCGCACAATCCCAACAGGAGACCTTAAGATATGGGTGTTGCCCTCCACGATTTTCCTGCGTTGGACTGGCATGATGGATGTACCTTTGAAAAGGAAAGCACAAAACTGTAAAATACATTGAAAACAATGCAGGGAACTTTGGAAAATATATTAATACAGAAAAGAAAAACACATTCTCGGCTACTTCTACTTTAAATTTATTGTGCTGGAACCAGACATCTGATTTTGGGGATCATGATCCAAAAAATTGGGAGGTAACTGGTAGTGCCGAGCACTATTGACATCCATGTTCAGATATTACCCATTCCCACTCGCATGGACAATCTTCCCACAGCCAAGTGCATGAAATTCCCAGAAGTATTGAGGTCTGATTGGGTACACAGAGAGAGTAAACACTTATACTATAAACAGATTAAAAGAGACCTGCCACTTGCAAACACACGCCAACCCCTTGCCGTAGTGTCATTCCTCTTAAGTCTGCCTAGATATGAATATGTTCTGATTGGACAACACAGGTTCTCATGCACCTCACACAGCATGCACAATAAAATTCAGAAGTCAGTATCTTGCCTATAATCAAATAAAGTTACTCTGTCAAATTAGACAAATACCTCATATGCCCCCAATCATCAGAACATCAACGTTCATGATTAATATTCCAAATATTAATGAATTAATCCTATACTATTTGGTGTGTAAATATAGAGCACGCACTTCTCAGTTGTTGATCAGGCAACTGTAAGTGATAAATAACAATTTTTGTAAATACAATCATTTTGCACCCTTTAGTATGTCCCTGCTTTTAACCACAACATACTGTAAAAATAGGCAGAACTTAGCATGACACCCTGTGTCTGTAGAACATGCTTTCCCCTACTATTACAGAAAGTTATGGGAGGATTAAAAATGACACCTAAATATAGACGGAATAGTTATAGTCTCGTATTAGGATCAGTAGATTTACTCTATGTACGACCTTGGCACACCCAGATTACCATAACAGACTGGTGACCACAAATAGAATTTTAAAAGGCTTTATACAGGCGCAAAGTGTACGGCAAACGGAATGTACAATGAGAGGCTGATCCAAATTCAGGGGTAAATGCTCAAAAAGGTGCAAATTTGCACTTAGACAAACCATAGATGCTGTCTGGAAGACTCCTGAAATTCCTAGAACTCTGGTTCAGGCACAGAATATAAACCATTTAGTGGTGAGAGGATGGCTGCATATTCAGAATGTCTATTATAATGAATTAAACAGTTTGCTTCAACACACTAATGACTACAAGAATGATCATATAATAAACCCTTAATGAGTATGTAGCAATATGAATGAAAAGGAAATGACTAGTTGGTTGCCAGGAAACAATCATTTGTAGTTTCAGAATAGGATAAACACAGGATTTCTAGAGGGGGGATCTATGCTATGACAGTGCAGTGTGTATGAGCAGCATGCAGTTGATGTGGCTATTATTTCATACACATTGCAGTGCATCCCTGCACCCTTTAAATCCAGGGTTAAAGCTGGCTGCACTACTATCAGAACAGTGTAAAGAAATGCATCCCTCCTTACAGTCCCTGAGGTGGGTGCACAGTCCTGATTGATTGGGAGCCACCCATAATCGGTACTGCTCCAAAAATGTGACTATACATCAGCAGCTAACATAAAAAATCCACGCAGCGCACGGGTCCAAATCGTTGGGAGTCCCTGCTGCAATGTTTCACATTGCGAAACAGGGACAGCTGAAAATTGGTTTTCAGCTGTAACTCTTTCAAATGTGAAACATCACAGAATTTTTTTATTTTTAATGAGTGGGTGAGTATGCAATTCACATACTCACCCACTCAGTTTCGGAAGATCACGGCCGCTGGACCACCAGAGAGGTGTGTAACCCTCTCTGGGGACTTTGGGTTAGGCTGGAGGAGGAGGGGGATTTAGGGTTAGGCTGCATAGGGTGGGCGCAGACTTAAGGTTAGGCTGTGTAGGGGGGAGACTTATGGTTAAGCTGTGGGGGGAACACTTACGGATAGGCTGCAGGGGGGATGCATGGAACAGGATCTGTGGATGGGATAATTACCGGACAGGGTGTATGTCCACAAAGCAGCCCGGTGCTCTGCTGCTACTGTATGTGACCAAATCCAGAACACAAGTGTAATAATGTGTATTTAAAAGTGTTGTAAAGGTTTAATTGTAGTGATCACTTCACACTTAATTCATGAATAAATACCTTCATTTATTTTATTTTTATTTTTTAAAAACACTTTCTTTTTTACTGTCCAGGGAAACAATGGATTCCAGACATTCTTATGTCTTCTGCAAGCTCATGGGTACTAAATAGTTCTTGCAATGAGTGCCCCCTGGACTTAGACATGACCTTTGGAAGATGCAAATGTTCGGGTGCACTTGCAATGATAAGCCCTTACTGTACATTCACCAAGTCCCTCCACCACTTCCTTCCCTGAACACACCCCTCCCAATGCAAGGCCCCGATGCTCGTGATGTGATGGATCAGAACGAGATGAGGATGATTTGCGTATGCACGGTTTGAAAGCACGCACAAATACGTGACGGCACCTGGCATACCCTCAGTTGTGGATCGGGAAATCTTTACCTACTTTAAATATGGGGAAAAGAGACACATTAGAGGAAGGCTCCACAAATGTACTGTACAGTAAGAAGAACTATGTTAGGACGAACAGATGAAGTTGTATAGGGGAATTATAAATAAGTTGTATAAGGAGATTATAAATTATAAAGGCTGCAGGGTACAAGTCTTCAAAATGAGTAGTATCAACAAAATCTGATCGTGTTGCCAAATTTTCCATTGTGAGAAAAGCATAGTGCATTAGCGACATGTTAACATCTTTAACAGCTTGTGTGACTGGGCCAGCAACACACTTACTGAGAAGTGGAACCCAGCCAAACCTCGCAGGGAGCGGCCTTATATGGAAGCAAAATTTGGGAAGATTTCTTAAAGGGCTTCAGACAAGAATTCTAGTGTGTGTGTGTGTGTGTGTGTGTGTATATATGAGTGTGTGTATGTGTGTATGTATGAGTGTGTATTTGAGTGTGTGTGTGTGTGTGTGTACGTATTAGTGTGTGTACGTATTAGTGTGTTTGTGTGTGTGTATGAGTGAGTGTGTATGAGTGAGTGTGTATGAGTGAGT
>WWET01000597.1:588809-603956 GCA_011038615.1 Limnodynastes dumerilii
GGAGCAGGACAGGTGAGTTACGAGCGGTTCTGTCCACACCTAACTCATTCTTAAGCCTGAATATGGTCCAAAGTTATTGTTATTTCCAGCTTCCTGTAATATTTTATCACATTTCTCAATCTCGTTGTTTACTTCTTTTCACTCTCCATGCTCCATTGCATATACACTCAAATCCTGATGCTGTGATTCCCTGCAGAGTTTCCTCTACAGTGCTGACAGGATTCCCCTGTACTCACCGGGCAATTGCCAGGGACAGGTAAGTCCTACCTTTAATATCATCCTGATAAGACAACCCTTTTGGAGATGGGTTCTTCTCCACCTGCTGAATTTTACACCCCTCTGCTATCCCCATATAGTCTGGTCTGGAGATGCTTAGCCCAGCAGTGGAGACATTAGTGATTTCTGATTTCTCCTAATTACACATAATAGGAGGGAAATGTACTAGGAAAGAGGGAGGGGGCTGGTAAAATTCTCAAAATTGTGATCATGTTCGACATTCACTGGTAATTATCATTATCATTAGTGCATGGGAGAAGAGGGGGAGGATGTCAATAAAGATTACTTAACTCATGCTGCTGGTATTTAGTGGTAGATCCAACCTCCATATAGACTGCTAACACTCCCAGAACGTGTGTGAAATACCAGGACTCCCATCTAGCATTAGGCTCACAGCAGGGCTTGATGGCATGAAATGCCTCATAATGTCCCGCTCATTGCTCTTATTTCCCAGCACTGTATAGCAGTAAGGGAGGGGCTAGAAGACATTTAATGCAAATTGTGGCTCCTCCTCCTGCTTCACAAAGTTATGGTCCAAAGCATTGCCTCGGGGAGTGATTAGGCAGAAGTGGTAGGGGGGAGGGACTTAAATTAGGCGGGGTGGCGGGGAGAGGCAATGTCATAAGGTACCTAAAAACAAGGGGAGAGGGTTAGGGGCAGGATGGGTAAGTTAGAAGCGGATCGGTCTGTGAATACCACCCCCCATTAGTAGGCTCCTGGGACTTTTTCTCTCTTCTGGGGATTGGAAACATTTTATTCAGAATTAGATGTTTCTAAACAGCATTAAACAGGCTAGTAAGTGATTTTTTTTTATGTTTAGGTAAGCGGACCTACAAATGTACCTTTTAATGATCTAAATCAACCAAAGTAGCACACGGAAATGAATGCACATTCCTGTTTCATTTTACTTTTATTGGGGGGAAAATGAAATAAAAGTCCAATTAGGTGCTGAGAGGGTGGAGGGGATATAAGTATACATAGAATTTGGCTGCCAGAGTGTATGAGTCACATTTGTTCCTGCTGAAAGCACACACTCTGTAGTATGAGGTAATCAGTAATAAAAGGGAAAATGCAGAAATGACAAGCGGTGTAGCTACGAATAGGTGGGGCACTTCCTGTGCAACAGACTACAACTCCACAGTCACTTATACAATATTAGCCGCACTTCTAAATGATAACAGATTTTACAGAAACAGAGACTTAAAATTCAATCTGAAGAGCCCCAGATTCTTCACTTGCAGTTTATAAATATTGTACTAGCTTTGACTTTCCAATAGTCTGTCACTTTTTCCATTTACTTTGGATCTGCTCCTGGAGGAAGCCCCTGACTGAGAGACCCACAAACTGCAACATGCACAGAAAGAGCATCTCTCTTGGCACACTCCTGCACATGCTGTGGCTAGACTTGTCCTGACTATTTCCTCTCCTCTTGCTGTTTACAAACCATTTCAGGCTAACAGACAGAGATCATGCAACAGTATTTAGAATGGTACCAGAACATCTTGCTTTTCATACACACTGGTGGCATAAAACCACCCTGCTACATAATTGCCCTCTCTTTATTTATGGAAGACTTCAAAAATTCAGGTATTTCGGGAAAATCTCCTGGATCTGGGCTTCAGACGAGTGATTTAATGTAGATCTCGGCCTCCAGGCCTGAGCGTTACTAAGGATGGGCATGATGACATCAAGTCTCGCCCAATCCTTTAGTAACCTTTTGAACAGCGCCGTCTCTTGTTTCTCCCAGAAAGGGCAAAATAATAAGAACCAAGCACCGCATAGCTGCAAGGTAATATAAAATACCGATTGGGCCCCAAAGCACAGTATCCAACACTTGGTTAGGATGTTTCTATAAATATGTTAATACAGGGTGGGATTTGATTGGTTAGGTTTAGTGGATGATATTTGGTCAGGTGACCTAGGTTATAAAGTGTTACTGTTAGCTGTATTTTCTCTATCTTTTGAAAAATCGTTTCCCTCCCACAATTATAGGATGTATATTTCTAACTTGTGCGATTTTCTTTTCAGACAGGGCATAAGTTGGCGATAGAGGTGGGGTGTCACCAATTCAATGTGGGGGACAAATATCTGTTTATCAGAGGCGCACCCTTCTAGTGAGCACCAGATTCGCCTGTTGGGGTCCTGGTCTGCCTCCTCCACAGGATGAGGGGTGCAAGTAAAGAGGTGGAGCCAGGGGATTTGGGTCAAGGATGTCTAGGTGGTGGGGGGGGGCATCTTGTTGATGACGCATTGTTATTGCTTTGAGTATCCTGAGCTGACACCCACCTGCTATTTGCCATCTGTCTCAACCCTAAATTTTAGTCTAATTCAAAAAATGTAATTTCAATTAAAAAACCTATATCCTTTTTTAAAAATCCAATACATTTGTTTGAGTCTTTATTTGTATACATGTTGGATGCTGCTGATCGTTTATATACGATCTATAACTATGCCATATAAATGCATTTACCCTAAATTAATAATAAACAAACATACACACACAAATAATTGTATACTTCCCCATTATTGAAAGGCACTCAAGGGATGTAAAATCTTTATTTTCCAGAACTTCATCATTAGGGACAATGGGCCTGATCCAGAACAACCTAGCGACGGCGGGCGTAAGCGTAAGATCGGCTTTTCAGCCGATCTGCGCATGCGCCGGGCAGATGGCGTAGGTCTGGATCAGGGACAATGTCACACTTACAAAGAACTAACAGATACTAAAGGAACGACTCACGACATGCACTCCTAATGAATAAAGACAACGGTATGGAATTATAAAGTGTGGAATAGATTTATTAAACTATAAATAGGGCAAAGTTAGGTGGCACAGAGAGCAGGTAAGGAAGCTATCTGATGGAATTTAGCTTAATTCATTGACAATGCACGGGCACTTCTTTCACACTGCAAACCTCGATACACCAAAGGAGACAGACCAGGACCCAGTCATGAGGTTTGGTTACCTTTCTTACACTCAATGGGTGTGTCTTAAACTATACCTTGACCCCTTCACCTGCGCCAAACGAAATGCTGACAACTCCACCTCTACCGTGGGTGTGCGTCTCCGCTTAGAATGGCCCTATTTCAATAGGGCCGTTTCCTTTCAGCCAGTTTCGAACTGGCATAGCAATCAATGAGGCATAGCAATCAATGAGGCATAGCAATCAATGAGGCATAGCAATCGATCCACGGAGCACCGATCTTTTAGTGCTCCGAAAAGTATGTAAAAAAAGGTACCCCACTCCTTTCCCTAATTCTAACCCTAACCCTCCCCTCTCACTACAATAACCCTCCCTTCCCCGCAGCCTGACCCTAACCCTCTCTTCCAGGCAGCCTGACCCTAACCCTAACTCCCTAGCCTGACCCTAATTGTCCCTTCCCTGCATCCTGACCCTCCCTCCCCTGAAGCCTGACCCTAACCCTCCCTCCCCTGCACCCTGGAAAGGTTACTCACCTTTCCCTCGGTCTGGCAATAGCGGTGGCGGAGGGATATAGGCGGCGGACCTTTCAGATGTCCCTATTTCGGAAATCAAAGTTTCTGACCAGGGACTGCAAACGCTCTACCGCCAACCTATGCCCCGTCTGCAAACATTTTAGAAAATCCCATGTAAGTACAAGGGAGGGAGAGAAAGAAAGAAAGGATCCAAGAGACAGGACGTCTGGTAAAAACTTCTTTTATAACAATAAAACTCAACCCCGCCCCTGATTGGCTATTCCCATTAACCATGAAGTGCTTGTTGCCAGCGGGATATATAGACAGTTGTTCATTTGCCCTCATGCCTATCTGTATATCTCCCAGCTGTCCTTTTTTTTGTGGCACTGCCCTAATTCGTGGGTCACAAAATGGGCAGAGCCTATGCAGAAATGGGTTGAGTTTTGATTTTTGGGATTCTTGAAGTTAGGAGGTATGTGTCCAGCACTCTTTCTTTATACTATGGGTCCGATTAAATTAGATTCATGGCCTGCGATAGATGGGGAAAAGCTTGTGGTGCGCTTTTTCCTGTCTATTACGGTAGCTGATTTTTATGCATGTCTCTATGAGACATAAATAAAAATGTAAAAAAAAAATTGCAGTTAGCTTCACACCGCAAATTTCGCAGGTGCGAGGCTAATTGAATCAGGCCCTAACTGTGAAGGTTTTGCACTTGTGAAACAGTAAAAGTGTAACAGTATTTTTTTTTTGTTTTAGGACAGTAAGGGGATAAATAAAATTGAATTCCTTGTCCTGTGGTGTTTCTAGTCAGAGAAAATTGCATATGTCTGCTTTTAACTTTCTACGGGCCCGATCTCTTTATCACATACTCACAACTAAATCTTTAACTTTTCCCTAAATCCTAGATGACACAGAGTGGGCGTGTGGGGGTACTGCACATTATATAATTAATGTTCACCCTCATTGCCTGGTAGTTCATTAGCATTCAATCCGGTAATCAAACAAAGTGATAAAATGTCCTCCTTAGTACTTACCCCAGGAATCAGGCAGAAGCACCTAAAACTCTCACAATTGCATAATGTAAAATTTGCAAATGTTCCCTTACTCAGGGTTGCATGCATGGGGCGGGGCTTAACTGGGCGGTTTTATGCTAATTGTGCCATTAAGCCCTGCCCCTTGACTATCAATTACCCCTTTGGGGTTTCATAGGGATGGAAGTGGGGCTAGATGAAGCAATTTGCGTCATCAAGTCCCTCCCTGTCCCTAGCAACACTAGTAAACTAGTGTTGCCAGGCAGGGGGGCAGGACTTGAGGCCGTGGTTTCATGAAAGTGCGGGAACTACCCGAATTTCGGGAGTCTCCCGGGCATTCCGGGAGAGTCGGCAGCTATGCCCTTACTGCACTTGGCCTAATGTTGGGATGTGCCTCTCATCACCCTTGTTGCCGTAAGGGGTGGTTCTACATTGGTTACAAAATAAAAGCTAACTGATTTGACTGCGTCTGTTTTCTAGGAATGCAAAATGTGATAAAATGCACAACATGGTCCAAAGTCTGACCCCCTAAAAGTCCAAAAGCTAATGTAAGTGCACAGACCTAGGAAGCATCCCTTGCAACATTGCAAAATATTAGTGCTCCGTAATATACACTGTGTTCTTTAGAGCAAAGAAATGAAGCAGAACGCATCTCAAAATTACTACACTGAACGGTCAGTGGCTCCAAGGAAAAAGATAAACAATTCTTGTAATTAGTGACCATCTAAAGAATGCAAGAAGTAATAAGAAACCTTTGTCTTGACACATGCTGTGACAACAGATCCTCAGATTCACTGCTAGCAAACAGGAAGTTCTGCTGATAAGATCACAGCAGGTTTACTCTGGAGGGGGGTTAGTTTTCTTAAAAATACAAAGGTTTGCATTATACCGGTGTGTGCGTGTGGGTATTCACTTTATTATGTAAAAATAATAAGTAATAATTATATGTGCTAAAATAATACAATAAAAAGAACATCATGGATGCTGTAACAATTTGTTGTTAAATTAATTCCTATTACCTGGATGTATGCAAAAAAAAATAAAAAATAATGAAAGCCGTCTAGATTTATAAACTAGAGCGATTATCGCTCCCAGCGTGTGGCTGCTGATAAACGGGACGATTTTCCCCTGGGGAGAGGTCCCGATATTGGCATCATACACTAGAAGAGGCTGTTGGCGATAATCTCTGCTGGAGAGCCTGCAGCCAGCCTATTGACTAGCTGCAATCTCTCTCTGATTGGCTGGGTCTTATGTCAATCTTGACAGGAGACCCATGCAGCCAGCTTATTGGTTGGCTTAAAAAAAAAAATATCAATGGGAAAAAAATCACACTGACAGGCTGCTGTACGGTGTCCTCTCTCCCTCTGTCCTCTCAGTGCTGTATACCCAGACAGAGGGAGAGAGGACACAGCGCTGTATACCCAGACAGAGGGAGAGAGGACAAAGCACTGTATACCCAGACAGAGGTGAAAGAGGACACAGCGCTGCAGCCTGTCAGTGTGTGGGGCTCTGAAGCGCTCTGCCCTCTCCTTCTGTGTGATATGTCTGTCCAGCAGTCATGTTACACATAAATAATCATTAGAAATCTTGTATGACTATCTAAAATGCCCACACACTGCACTATTTTGCTAACGATAATCATTCAGGATTTCCATAAGATGAGATAATCGGGCCCTAGCGTTTTTGGAAGGTTTTATCGCTGTTTAGAAAAAAAATCTGCACCATACACTAGAGCGACATTTGGCCCAATCCACATTAATTGTGCGTTTGGGCCGATAATCGCTCTAGTGTATGGCCAGCTTAAGAATCTTCCACTACCATATATCATACATGCCAATTTTTATTTCTACCTTCTGGGATATACCTGAGGGAAAAAAAATAGCAGACAGTATATAGGGGCTTGATGATGCAATGCCTAGCTTACACCCCCCCTCCTCTCCTCCCGGCCCTGTAGCAGCCGCACCCCTTGTACCCCCTCTAGTTACACACCCTGGCACTGACACTGATTTACCAGACCATAAATTCAAGTTTATTGGAACCTTTTATGAGGATGCTGAATAATTGCTTAGTGTATGACCAGTGTAAACATTAAGAGCTAGGTGGAGCTTATAGCAACCAATCAGATTCTAGCTGACATTCTCTAGTATGTAATAGGAAAGTGAGAATATGATTCTGATTGGTTGCAACATGGGCAACATCTCAATTTAGATGTTTAGTAAATCTAGCCCCAACCTATGTCCCTGGTGACTGACAAAATAATCAGATTGCTGGGGACATTGCATAGTGGCCACTCAATGCCCGATAATCTCCTCACCACCCTGTGGGGATCGAAATAGAGTCGGCCCTGCAGTGACTGCAGTAATTGTATAGTGTGTTGTCAACTTTTGTAAAATGTAAATTCATTAGATGTTCCACAAAGAAACATTTTTTCTGGGTAAACCCCTACATTAATAATATAAAAATGTATAATAAATAAACTGGACAAACAAGGAAAGGTTCAAAAACCCTTCAAATGCATGCAATAGTTAGCATACATGTAGAATGTCAGCACACACACAAGCTACAGACTTTCAGGAATTTCCAGCTGTCATGGGATCCTCATTTTGCAATGGCATAAATGGAATTAAAGGTTCAAATCTATGTTTAGTATTGTTGCCAGTCTCAAGAAAGCAAACCATATTCACTATCTATAACTATATTTTCCACATGCATATAATTAAGTCAATTGAATAGCTCTTTTGTGCTGCGAGTTTTACAAAACCTGATTCATTTAAAGTAATACTGATTTTGATGGGAAAAACGAAATATTTTTTTTGCAGATTTCTGAAAAATTCACAATTTGGGACCTCATCTAATAGCAGATTGAGAATGCACGGAGGGGTCCTGTACAATTGGCCGCTACTGTACATGAGTGGATAGAGCGCTACACCATTCACGTACGGAACTAAGGATACTTACGTGTCCAGAACCACACCTTATCTTATCCATACCTTAATGTAAACGTGAAGACAAGACAACTGTATATAAGGGCTAAACCCAACCCGTTCTGTGTAATGTAAATAGGAAGCCCTGCCCACCGTGCATATAAACTACACTCAGATGTCTGGCACGCCCAATGTACGGAACCGCTGGAAACAATATCTGTACGTCCAGCGTTCCGATGCGCATCCCTGGGTTCCGGGCATGCGCAGGCGATTTCTGCACGCTTCTTCATTAAAGATCTGGGGCCAGATTTACTATGCTGCGGGTTTGGAATAGTGGAGATGTTGCCCATAGCAACCAATCAGATTCTAGCTCTCACTTTCCTATTACATACTAGAGAATGTCAGCTAGAATCTGACTGGTTGCTATGGGCAACATCTTCACTTGTCCAAACCTGCAGCTTAGTAAATCTGGCCCCTGGTTTTTGGTTTCGTTCCGACTAAACCTGTTTTATATTCCAGTTGTCCACGAAATCTTTACTGACGTTATAGCAAATCCTGCAACAGACCCATGCAGCTTGTCCACTTATGGTCATAGTCTCTTCCTGACACAGTGCTAATAACAAAGACAGTCAGAGACATGGGTGTGCTTAGGAAAACCCTTGCCTGGGGCAATGCATTTCTGCTACTGCTGATGGAACACAGCATCATGGACATAGTATTAAAAAAACAAACAAACTTTATTCTGCTGTAGGAAGTCTCACACATTTCAGCCATAACAGTTCTCCCACAGCGATTACTAAGTGTCTGGTGTGCACACAAGGAAAGACACAATGGATTCTTCTCTCTCCTTCACAGGGTTAGTACAAAGTATAAGGACATCATAGTACAGTAATGAATGGCCATCTAACCAGAAGAACCAATGTTATTTTTAATTTTGTTCCTAGGTTCAAGGAAATATTATAATCACAGAAATAGAAATCTATAACGAATTGCACGCAGGCATCTAATAAGTGTTACAAGCCATAACAAACATATGCCATCAACAAAAAAGTGCTGAGGGTCCATGGGACAGCTTCAAGGGCCACAGGTTTTTTGGGGGGGTTTATTACCAACAGATTTGCTACAATAGCTGTAATCTCAGAGCCTTAACTGGTGAGCACAGGCATGGAGACTACTTAACCTACTTTTAAACTTTAAGCTCCCACAAAAACAGCACTAAACCACTGAGAGGTTTTAAGAAGCACCATACAATAAAAGGATGTAGCATGTGCAAGCAGCTGGCAACATCTGTGGCACACCACTAGCCACTCCTTGCAGCCACTAGCCACACATCGTGCTTTACACAGTAGTTGTTGGTTGTTCTATAACTCCCCCGTTATCAGGGGTATTGTGATCTGCAAGTTACAGCACAGTTCTTATTTATGGGCTGGTTTAAATACACATTCTATCAAACAATTCCATGCTTCTTATAAAGTGTTCTTAACGCTACGTGTACTTACCTCCTGCCCCGTATACACAGAACGTGCTTGAGAGTCGGGTAATAAGATGTGAATGACCAGAACCAGGAGCTTAGTGGGTGCGGTGCAAAGACACATACACACCACTAAGGGAGAGAGGAGGAAGTGCGCGTCACACACAAAGAGCACAACTAACTGCTGCAGGACCCCTAAGAGTTCACATTGCTCTAAGAAAAGGCACAAATATCCACGATCCCTTAAAGAACACTAATTCACTTATTTGGGGATGTTTGTCCTGAAAAACATGACAAATAGCAACAGGATTTAATGTTTTTCAATATAATACTTCTGTTGTTTTTTATTAAAATAACAAATAGTGCAATTAATTGACTCTACTTTAGAAAATGGATAGGTGGTTTATTTTAAATGTAAAGAAATTATTGGGTTGTAAGTCAAAACTGTATATTATTATTATTATTATTATTATTATTATTGTTAGTGTTATTATTATTATTATTATTATTATTATTAATATTATTCCTACTGTTGTTTTTATGACTTTGCAGGAATTTTTAGATTTCTGTTTCTAAATGAAGTTAGTAAACCATCCCCTCACTCCACCTATACAAGAATACCAGAAAATGTTTTGTTTTGGCACCTGGAGGTATTGTAAAACGGTGTAAGGTGCCAATTGGTGCTTTGCAGTACAACACTGACTTTTATTTTACACAAGCACTATTAAAAGACTGTGCCCTACAGCATTCGGCAGTGTACTCTTCAGCGTTAGAATCCAGACACCGACAGGAACAGCCTTCAAAAAACTTCCAATCAGTATTATGATCGTTGATCAGATTATTTTCTCCTCAAAGAAACATTTATGTAAATTATAGATACAAATAAAATGTAAACCAGCAAAAAACTTTCATAAAATAATTATACTTTTAGGACTACTATAGCAAATTTAATATAGCTATTACCTGGGAATGTTGCTGTTGTTGGAAGCTTAAAGCAGGATAATTGTAAATGTGATATAAAAGAATATAGTTAAACACTATGCACCGGATCCAAACCTCCACTGCGACCAGAGCTTCGACCACAGCAGCAGTGGGGGTTCGATGCCAGATTCCCACTGCATCTTAACTACCGCACCAATGAGGGGAGGCCACTCACTGTTCTCGTAAAAAAAATGGGCTTAATGGGCTTCTGATTGAATTTGACCATTTAAAAAACAAGATATGGGAAATATAATGGGAAATGGCTCCAGGTGGTCTAGTGGTTCATTGTATGTTGTTTAGACAAGGGGATTATCTTGACAGATGTAGCCCTATGTTTTGCAAGATCGTAGGCATAAAAATTATAAGCAGATCCACATTGAAAACTATACACAAAGATAATAATAATAATAATTATTATTATTATTATTATTATTATTATTATTGGTTATTTATAAAGTACCACAAGGTATCCGTAGTGCAATATGGAGGCAATAGGGAATACAGATACTAAAGGTTGAGAGAACCAGACCAGTCATTAATCAGACACTCCCCATAGACATATCAATACCCCTAACTCCTGAAAATCAAACTCTATCCCCATTAAACTAGCTAGCCGTGTCCACCAATCAGCATGCTAGTTTTTCAGGCTATAAGGGGAAATTGACAGGAACTATCTGTGCAGCCAGGGTGCAGCCAGGTGACAGAGGGCCTGATCCAGAGCTACGAATGGCCCGCTGTCCGTAAGTACGACCAACGTAGCTCTGGTGCATTTCCCCTGTCACTCCCCCTGTGTGAGCGTAGTTATACACAGTTACGCTGGCTGAAGGATACCCTAACTTTAGCCGGCGTAACTATGCTAACACAGGAGTGTAATCTGTCAAACCCAGCCCTCACTACCTATTTACCCTCCCTCCCCCCGCCTAACTTCCATAACTACAGCAAAGTTACGGAGCTGGCCGCCTTTCGTCCGTAAAAAAAGAGCCATGGATTACGCCGGGCAACATCTGCCGTAAAAATTACGGAGGCCATAGCTCTGGATCAGGCCCAGAGTGAGTATCTTCCTCCCTGCTGTCTGTCATGTCAGTGGTGTGGAGCCCTTTGTGGCATATGCTACGGTCTGCTTCAGCTTCTGTAGCATGGAAGTCACTTGTATTTCTTTCTGCAGTGGATTTCTTTTATTAAACAGGTCTTGATTTTAGATGTCTGTCCTTTTATGGAAAGGTCTCTCTCATGGCAGGGCAGTCTTTAGCTATAGGCCCTTTAACATGACCCCACAAAATGCTCTGCTCTTTCCATTTGGTTTACAGTTTTTTGCCCCTGGAGCTATCTAACATGTACTGTTACTCTGGATATCATAGATAGAATGTGTAGGTGATGTGGTCAAAGTATCCTTTTCTGTACTTGTATATTAACATATATGCAGCTCAAAAGTCACGTTCAAGGCTGTGGTTTAGTAGCTGTCAGTGTATACTTGTAGCTGAAGTGGTAAACCCTATCTGGGTAGGGTCACAGTGCTGCCATCAGCAGGGGACTTCTGAGACTCTTGTCCCGGGCGAGAGAGAGATAGAGAGAGCCCGCTGATCCTGAGCTACGTACGCGAGTCTACGGCGCTCAGCACGTTATGTGACTTCCCTTCCCTTATCACATAACTCTTGGTTGCGGCCCTGTAGGTTGGTGTGAGTAAAGCACGCTTTTACTGCTCTAATGTCATACTGCTCCCCTTCCACTAGTGCTTGCACCTGCCCTGCTGTCAGAAATGCTTCGGAATAATACATAATAGAGAGGTAGTTTGGATCCAGAGTCTCCAGTGTACTGACATAGCGACGTATTGCCCCTTTCCAGGAGTCTGGATCTGGCCTATACCTCAAAGCGATTGAAGAATCTAATGTTCCTGGTGAAATATTTATGTTTTGCTCAGATATATATCTACAAAGCTCTTAGTGATAAACCCATTAGGCAGTAAACGACTCTAATTGACATGTAATATGACATCAATATGTTTGCTAGTTCTTGCTTGTATACAGTGGTTGCATCTTAGGTTGCACATATAGGATGCAGCAGCAGCAGCAAGATGTACTGGAAGCAATTATTCTTCAGTGGTTCAGCTAACGCATTCTTGTCTCTGTGGTAAGTGGGGTGGAGGTGCAGGCCCATGTTGCAGTCACATTCATTTTAATATGGGAACGGTTAATCTCCCCTTGTAGCAGTTAATTGTCTGCTCTTGTGTGTGACCTGTAGATGTCTGGTTTCCCCAGCAGTTAGTAAGAAAGCTGATGGTGGTATACTGCTGCGTTATATGTCTGCCATCCTTGTTACTTTACTCTACATCCGGCCAGCTTGTCTATTGCAAAGCCTGCTGCTGTTTATAAACAAGATATCCTGTGTATCTGACATTAGTTGCATATATTTCATCTGTAGCTGCCTCTCCCCCAGCACAGACATACACTGTTCTGCAGCTCTGCCAGCTCCATATTACTGTAAAATTGGATTTATACTGAAGGGTTATCTGATGATTCTCATGCAGATTAGTGTGTATTGTCCCACCATGCTGTAGAATCATCTTAACTGCATTGCATCGTGGGGTTTGATTTTTGGGAGCTCCTATTGTGTCATATTGTGGAAGGCCACACCCAAACTGATATATATCAGGGATAAATGTTCTATTGGTGTAAATGACAAGGGTTTAGGAAGGTGTTAAATACCATTTAAAATATAAAAATTCACCATAGTTGATGGTTTAAGATGTGTGTTTTGGTTTTCTAACTCTTCATCTGGTTCTGGTGTTGGTAAAAGCACCTTGTAATGTTTTCGATCTGTATTTTTGTTAGTTGCTAAAAACAGTTAAAATTGTGGAAATTGTATATGTTTTTGCTCTTACATTATTATTAACAACAATAACATTAATTTCCCTTTTTCATAATAAAAAATGAACAATACAGAATATACACTACTTTGCAGTGGTGCACTACAAGTCCCAGCAAAGTCTGCCATTAATCGAGCATGCTGGTACTCGTAGTACTGCAGACACTGACCTTACCATGAATGCCAGGGCATGCTGGCACCAAAATACACAAATGTGCCAGTATGTACTGACACCCAGTGTCCCACTGCGGCCTGTAATGCACGAATACAAAATAGAGCAGCTCAATAAAATAAAAGGAACAGTAATACTTAGCAATATCCAGGCTCTTCATGTGTAGGGGTTCCAGTCTTTGCAAAAAAAATGTGCTGGAACATGCTTGGCAAAAACTAACAAACAAACAAACAAACAAACAAACAAACAGTGGAGCACATAATGAATTGGGAGCATACCTGTGGGGCATCATACCCTACAACATGACCCATGCCATTAGTTACAAAATACCCTGCTGCTCAGTTTCCAGCTGTCAGTTACTATGGTAACCACCTTTGTTGAAGAGGCAAATAGTTTTTTAAATATCAGGGGTTTTTTTACATTTCTTTTAATATTTTTTTTAATTTTGTAAAACCTGTGCGGCATTTAAAGGGTTATTTTTTGCTTTTCAAGACAAACCTTCAGATTAAAAGCTTATAAGACTGCACCTTATAGATGAAGGTCCTCTTGTTGGTAAGTATGAAAGTTTTTTTTTTTAAAGTTTTTATTTATTTAATGATTTATGTATTTATTATATCAAGGCTGTCCTATAAACTTGTGGAGGGCACTACAGGCCGCAGCAGACCCTAGTATGAGGGAATGCTGGTGCTTGTGGTTCTCCATTAGAGCCGTAATTTTGCGCTAGAAAAATGGTGCCCCTACTTTGAATTAATAACCAGTTTAACATGAAAAATCAACTTAATGGTGCCCAACTTTGTCTTAGTGCCCTGTACGACCGCCCCTATGGCACACCCCTAGTTTTGGCCCTGTTCCCCATGTGCCAATATGAAGTACTACAAGCACCAGCATGCTAAATCATTTATTGGAAGTCTGGACTTGCTGCGACCTGTAGTTAGAGGCGGGCTGGGTCGGGGGGGGGAAGCATGTGCCTCCTGGGTCACCCCGCCTTCTGATGTTATACGGCCACCTCTCTGCAACCTGCGACTGGCCGACCAGAATGGGAACTTAAGTTCCCACATAGTCCACAGCCTCGCTCCGGACCTTTTCAACAGTGGAATCACTTTAAAAAGTGTTCTGGTCACTGACGTCATTAAAAAGAGAGCACAGGAAGAAAGAAGAGGAGTGGAGAACACAGGAAAGAGATGGAGAAAGAGACATTGAAGAAAAGAAAGGAAGTCATTGATAGGCAAGAAAGAGCAGAGGACAGTGTGTGAGTGATAGTATGGACAGTGTGTGAGTGATAGTATGGGGAGTGTGTGAGTGATAGTATGGACAGTGTGTGAGTGATAGTATGGGGAGTGGAAGTGATAGTATGGGCAGTGTAAGTGATAATATGGTGGGCAGTGTGTGAGTGATAGTATGGGAAGTGTGAGTGATAGTATGGGCACTGGACAGCATTTTTTCTCCTTATATTGTGGTGGATAATGGTTACATGTATGAACTGATTCAATGTTAAAATCCATCAGGGAAAATTGATTAATTTATTAAATAAGTTGTGCCCTTACATATAGGAACTGCCAGCACTAGCATCACTGTATTGTCTTTCTATTGTATGCAATTACTGTGATTGGACATTTGTGGACTTTCCCCTATCTTTAGCAGTGTATTATCAGCAGCAGGCATAGAGCGCTTATCCTTTTCTAATATTTTTTATAAGTTAGTTCCCAATTAGATAAACCAATAATACAGAGACAACAGTACTAAGTAAGTAAAGCACAGAGATTTATAGCAAGGCTCACAGTTTGTTAATAAGTGTGGTAAGTCCTGGTCCTCAGAGATTGTCCTATTCTCAAAAAGGTGCAGTAATAATTCATAAAGTTCCAAGAATCTTCACCGCCGCATGTGGACCGCGACTGCTGCTTCTCTCCTGTTACCACTTCCTGGTCCTTACTCCAAGCCTCGTTCTCAGACGTCGGTGCAGCAGGTCACAGTCAAAGAGGAGGAAAGAACAATAA
>WWET01000598.1:14138-25116 GCA_011038615.1 Limnodynastes dumerilii
CAGCCGGCATAAGGAAGGGGCCATACGCCCGCACAGGGGGAGTGTCAGGGAAAGTGAACGCTGATACGCTGTGCTTTAGTAAGCACAGCGCATCGGGGTAGATCTGGATCAGGCCCTATATCCAGACCTAAGATTGACTTCTGTTTGTACGGAGATGCAAATATATGCACTAGTGCACCCTGACACTCCCTTTTGATGGACGGAACTTAATTGACTTTTTCGTGACCATAAATCTACAATAACTTACCTGCGCAGAAGTGCCTAACCCAGACCATACTGTACAGTTTAAATGCCTCCTCTCACCCACATTGCGTATTCTTGCACGTACGGAGTGCTGTCTCACCCTGTTGTACGGATTTCTGTGCATGCAGGAATAAACTACTTACACACTGAGATCTGATGGGTAACATCTGCCACGTGCATGCGCAGATGTTACTTTCAAGGGGATTTACACAAGTGGCTGGCGTGTGTCCCTTTGTGTTATTAGGTCTGAATCTGGTCCTAAGTGAAAAAATGTAACAATCTCAAAATCTCTTTCCTTTTTTAAGTCCGTTCTTTCTTTCTTTCTTTCTTTCTTTCTTTCTTTCTTTCTTTCTTTCTTTCTTTCTTTCTCTAATAACAGACAAATGTTTTTAATTTCTGATGAACTCTTCCCAGATTAACAAAGGGAATATAATGTACATTTCACATCCGGCTGTTTGCATTATGGCCAAGCAGTAAACAAATTTGGTAAGTATGGCAAACTCTAATTATTCTGAGACCATGCTGCTTTGCTGCAACAATAGATACACAAATTGCCTTAGTGGAACATTCTAATGTTAATGCAAATGTTTATATCCTAATGAGGTATTTGGCAGTACTGAGAATAACGTGTGCCAATTTTCAGAAATATCTGAAGTCATTCCAGTACCCTGATTATCCCGTATGGAGCATAACAATGTCTGATAGAAAAGAGACAAAAGTAAGTTAAAGGTGATACACTTTTTGGAAAGTATAATAGAATTAACTAGAATCTTTTCAAGACCATTTATTTATGGAATTTATTTAAAAAAAAAAAAAAACTATAGCAAGATCAGAAATATTCATTTTTTCAGGCATATACTGTATTTTTTTTTTTCCAAAAAATATAATTGAAGAATAAATTGAAAGTCTCCTTTTATATATCAAATGTTAGAAAGGAAACCAAGTATAACAATAGGCTATTTTGTGATGCTAAATGGCACATATTCTATTCTTATACTTTACTAATATATCAGTTTATTGAGTTTTTAGGAAATAAAGCTTGTCATAAAAATTTGGCTGACTGATATATATATAAATATAGATTTGTGATATTGGAGTTTACTATGGATATATTGTTGATAATGAAACTATTGTCAACCAGTATAATCTTGGGAATTACATATTAAATTATGCCTTTTAAAAGTCTCCCATGACTTATATACAAGATTTTTTGCAGGTTTGGGCCAAACATGTTTACAAAGACATGTAATGAAATAAGTTACTTACAATGGGCCGGATCCATATATCTTTTAGACCGCATATACGCAATCTACATATCAAAGCGATGCGCAGATTAAGTACAATAGCCACTACGCATGCGCAGTAGCTACTGTTCATTGAACTACGCCCGTCTATGGAAGACGGACGTAGTTCTGGATACGGCCCAATGTTTATAGATTTATTCTCTTTTTTCCCTTTTTATACTTTTATAACATTAGAAAGCAAATCTATTGACAAAATAATATTTAGACTGTCAAAACTGCATTTGTCTATTCAGGATGTTTTATGTTGTGACATTTTACTAATGGCTTAATTTGTGCCTCTTCTTATCATTTATAGTTATTTCACAGTAGATCACCACCTTATCTACAGGATCTCCTGGGATCACAATGACCCTGAAATATGTATTACCACCAGTATTGTACATAATTACAGCCCCACATCCTTGATCTTCTTGCGTTGTACTTATGTAAGCTATTTCCCCTTACAAAAATTACAGAGAGAGAGCGAGAGATTGAGAGAAGGAGAGAGAGCGAGAGATTGAGAGAAGGAGAGAGATAGAGAGAGATAGAGAGAAGGAGAGAGAGAGAGAGAGGTGGGACAAGAGAAAGGTGAGAAAGAGAAACTCTCTCTGTCCACATAGTGAACAGATCTCACTGGACCAGATTCATAATTAGGGACCCTTCACATGTAATATCGGTACATGCGCACTCCAGATGTTACGTGTTGGAAGAGCTTTCGTTTGGAACTTTGTTCTGTATGGTAGAACTTCCATGAAAGGGGCAGGCATTTAATTTACGTCTGGCTAAACCCTGCTGTACAGACATGGTTAGCCATGCTAATTAAGTGCTGGGGAGAGGCAGTTTGTCCGTGTAGACACAGATTCGTACGGTTAAGTTAGGGTTCAGGACACTCGAACACTTTCATCTATTTATGGAAATATTGTCTTTTGTGATTTGCTTCTGGAAATATAATGCAAATAAGAAAACTCAGTATTAAATAAATTACATTCATATGTGCCAGTCTGAAGACAAATGCTTCTCAGAAGCCATCGGTGGTCAGACAATTCCACTCTTAAGTGTCTCCTTAAGAAGGAGGAGAGTGCCAGGACCAGATCCTTAACTGTGTTTCCATTAGGTTTTCTGACGGAATTGCAGCAAAAGTGAGTATGCTCACAATGGGAGTGCTGCATTGCTGGCCATATTTATATTTCTGTGGGCTCTGCGTGAGTCGAACTAGACATTCTTGTTACGGGTAACACAACCAGGTCGCAGAGTCTAACTAGGGCCAAGCCTTCATTAGAGCCCCTAATGGTGGAGATCCTCAGTCCTGCGGTCCTCAGAGGTGCCACCCGGGAGAAGAAACGTAAGCGCAGTGAAAACCAAAGTAGATATGAGACAAGAGAGAAGTAAGGCAGCGAGTAAAGAGATATTAGAAGGGACTAGACCTGATGTAGAAGAAGACTGACTGGGGATAATCAGACAAGGGTGCTCAGTAACCAACACACAGTGACTCCCCTGAAGGAGAGTGCAGGCACAAATGGAGAGAACACAGAGGAGCATTAGAGGATTACACTAGGATAACTGGGCTTAGAACAAGAGAGATAAGGGCACTCAGCAATTCACAAAATGGCAAAAGGCAGAAGCACAAGACAATATAGAACAAAAAAACTAGTCACAGGCTGGAGAACCAGATGATATAATGGCAGTGTTACACTGACTCTGCCAGTACAAGTATATAGTCTGCTGTCCAGTGATTGGACAGCAGCAGCCAGCCCCCACATGCTAATTGGCTGCTTAATGTAGGAGTTTAGCCTGTCTCTTGGAGTGATTAAACCACATGAGAGTTTAAAGATGTAGGTAAAAATCAGCTCCCGTTGTGGCTGGAAAAGAGATATCTTTAAAACCTGTTAATTTTAGCATCAGTTGGGTCAGGCCATAGGGTATCATACCAAAATGAAATTGTTCTTCGTGTGGGGGTGGGTGATAAACGAGATAGGAAAGACTCTGGGGGTAAGGAAATAGGGGAACCTCGCCACCTAAAATTTTCACAGCAGTGTGTTAATTGAAAATATTTTAAATGGGTGTGGGTCCCTGTCGCGAACGACCCTATTTTGATAGGACCATTCTCTCCCACACAGTTCTGAACTGTCTGGGAAATTAGTTGTTTCTGCCTTGAAGAGTCAAAGTAATCAATCCCTGGAGCACTGAACATGGTGCTCCAAATGCTAAGTATCCCCAACCCTTTCCCTAATCCTTACCCTAACCCTCCCCTTCCATTGCTCTAATGCTCCCTTCCCCAGAGTCTAACTCTAACCCTCCCCCTAACAGTAAAAGACCCTGGAGAGGTTACTCTGGGTTGGGTCCAGCAGCACTTCCCATTCAGAAAAAAAAAATCTAAAATGGCTGCTATTCGAAATAGAGAGAGCTGAAAAAGAACTTTCAGCTTTCTCTACTTCAGAAAGACAGCCATCGTAACAGGGAATTAAAATATTCTGGAAGTAAAAACCTGTAGCTGGGCAAAGGGACAGGGGGGTTGATCCCTGAAATATTTGTTGAAAGGAGAGGATTCCATTCTTATTCCATGGATTTAGATTACTTTGCGGAATCAATTTAGAAATAGCTGCTAATGAAATACTGAGAAAAGTCAGTTACTGAACTAATTGTATGATCTAAACAATTGGGAAAACTATTAGGTGTCTGCTTTAACCCCGTATTTTATTTCAATCACCCAATAAAGATCAAGCATGAGATCATGAGAGCAAAGTATTAATGCCATGATGAATTCAGATAGTTTGTTATGAGAAACCGGTTTATAAATGCTATAATTTTATGCCTTAGGGTATCCATCTCATTTTGTAGAATTCTATGAGCATCTATTGGACATTATGGGCTGGATCCAAAACTTAAGTAAGTGCTTGAAATGAGTTACTCCTGGGCTAAACCATGTTTATTGCAGGGGAGTCATATTTCATCTGTTGCAAACAGTATTAGAATTGAGAGGTGATGTTTCCTATCCCAAGTCTAAATAACAGTGTGATAGAAAAGCTGGTCAGTATCTGTGTGCAGTAAGCAATTCAAAGATATATCCCTGCATGCAAAGAATACAATTAACTTGACTCCCCCTGTAATCAACATGGTTTAGCCCAGTAGTAACTAATTTCAAGCACTTACTTAAGTCTGGATCCAGCCCTATGTGCCTGTACCAGTTTCCCCATTTGTTCTCTAGATGGTCTGTACGGTCACCAATTTCATTTATGCTAGATCAGATTTCTTAAAGACAGTATTTAGGCTCACTTGTGATATCAGAGCGAAGAGCCGCTAGCATTTGATACATGGTTTTAATGGTTAAAGGCACAACAGATTCTGAATCAGTTTCAAGGTCCAAATGGAGGGGGGATGGATATCTAAGAAATTGATAGTTGTGGACAGGGGCGTATCTATGGGTCCAGCGCCCCAGGTAAAGTAAGAGACTGCCCCCCAATTTACTCCCATCATATGCCTCCAGGCCCCCCTCCAGTACTCTAATCATGTGTCTCCAGCTCCCCCCCCCCAGTAATCCCATCATGTGTCTCTATCCCGCAGGACTTCATTTCCCAGTATCAGCCAACACGGGAATTCATATTTGTGCCGCAGTCCTGCTCGGTGGATGATCTTGTAAGGTAAGAAAAGCCGGCTCTAATTTTAGCATCCAGCCGCAATCTGGCTTCAGACCAGCAGCTGCATACTAAAATGGTAAAATGGTCCTAGTAGAAGATACAATCTCTTAGCCAAGGAGGCATCAACGGCTGGTGCCAACCTGGCCAAGGGTTACATACGCCCTGGCCGTCCCTTCCCGCAGCCTCACCCTAACCCTCCCTTCCACCGAAGCCTTAACCTAACCCTCCCTTCCCTGCAGCCTGACCCTAACCCTCCTTTCCCCACAGCCTGATCCTAACCCTCCCCCCGAGACTGGAAAATGAAGTTCCGCGGGACTTCATCTCCCTGTCTCGGCCACCGCGGGACTTCATATGATAGCTGCAGTCCCACTCGGTGGATGAGACTGTAAAGGTAAGGAAAGCCGGCCCTCATTTTAGCATCCAGTCGTGCTGGTCTGGTGTCAGACTGCGGTTGGATGGTAAAATGGTTCAAGTAGGCGATACTACCTCTTAGCGAAGGTGGCATCGCTGGGCGGTGCCCCCCTTTTGCTGGTGCCCCTGGCGGGTGCCATCCTGGCCAAGGGTACACACCCCTCTGGTATCTGGATGAATCATAGGGGGAGATATTGAGGAAGGAGCAGTAGGCTTGGGTTGAGCCGAGGCTGGAGCAGGCTGGAAACCTAACTGGAGTTGGAGGAGGGAAAGTTTTGCTGATTTTGGAGTCGTTGAAGCTAGACCAAAGCAAACTATGTAAAAATTCACAGGTAGATGAGTGAGATGTTAGCTGAAAGTAGGATACGTATCTAGTAATAAAAATCTGTTATAGCTTCAATACAGGCCTAATGTAGGAACCTTAGGACTTAAAGCAGGATGGAAGCAGCATGGTGGCAATGCGGTGACCATTTTTTAAAACATTTTTATGCCAGTATAGTAGCAGAATCCCGCTACTATGCTCTATCATTAATACCATCTGAAAAAAGCATTTAAATTGGTTTTAACACAGCTACAACTGTGATGCAGTTCTGGATGGGACGTATAGCGCATCCGCATTGCTGATACTCTGGATCAGGTCCCTAAGGTTGATTCAGATGTTTAGTGTTAAAATATTTTTATATTATTTCCTTGTGTCGCTAAGTAGTATTTCAAGCTTTTTCCTATTATGCTTATACCATAGGCTTCTTTTTACCCAATTCACCATTATTATTCCTGACAAGCCATTACTGAATAAAAGCTGCAACGCACCTTGTTCGCTCTGGGCTTTGAAATTGTGTCTAGATAACTGTTACCTTTGTTGTTCTGCAGGTACTAAGTAATTAGACCAAGAGCAGAATCCTATAGAAGACTCCTGGCTCTGTAATTAGGATCACTCTTCATTTGCATTCTGAAGACATTAAGTCATTTGGATATTGTTAGAAAATCTGTTAAATTTTACATCTATTTTTTTGCATGTATATTATTTATTATAACGGTAATAATTATAATAGTTTTAATTATGTATAATCATCAAATTATTTTCTAAATGTAATATCCTAATTTTGCATCTTAATTTGTTGGTAATTTCTTTTTAATTTGAACTTCACACAGTCTATTAATACACCTTGAATGTTATGCAGAATTTCTGGTTGCTAGTTTAAAAGCAAAAAATGAAAAACACTCAATGTTGTCCTCTAGTGGTGGGAAAAGAAAGTCTATTTCTTCTTTTTATTATGAACATTCTAAACAATATTATTGCTAGGGGTGATGCAGACTTTGTATCTTTTTTAAATTGGTTGTAAGCTGAGAAACATTTCCATAGGACTATTTTAATGGTTTGCTAAGCACAAGGCAACGTATGGCAGTCATTTGGGCTAGATGTGAGTGGTAAAGTATTCACAAGGAAGAATGTATAACCTTGTTTTCAAAAAGGCAGTGAAAAAAATAGAGAACATATTTACAAGTTAGCAACTGTGCTGCAGTCTAAACACCACTGTACATCACCTGGAATTTAGCTGACTTGTCTGTTTTCAGCTGAGGTTATAAGCAGCAGGCTACTGTTGTAGTGTGTGTTTTTTTTTTAATACTAAAGTTTCTAAATAGTCCTGTTTCCATATACAGAAAAAATCAAGCAAATGACACTGCATCATTACTATTAAAGTTTATAATAACTAAGAACCCAAAGATAAGGTAGCCCTATGGCATTCATAAGTCGGTTAAGAAGCTGAAAGCTGGAGGTGTGTCAGGGGGGTCCCCTTGCTACTAGTTGCATATAATGATGAACCTAAAGCATTCTTAAGTGTGAAACAGGTCCAATATGTGTATAAATTTATATGCACACAGCCACACAGCCTTGTTTAAACATCTGTTACAGAACAAAACTACAAAACTCTAAACTACAAAGCCTTCTGTCACCCTGATGTCCCAACTCCAATCACCCCCCCCCCCCCACTTNNNGTTCCCATCTCCCCCCCCCCCCCCCTATGTTCTGCCATTGACTACCATCCTCATTGGCTACTTGTGAAATGATCTCCAACACCTATTAGATTATCATATATTCTCCAAAATATGAATTTATTTGTACACATTACCAGCCTCTCTGCACCTTGCAACCCTTTTATATGTTAAGCTGGCTAAACACTATAAGATAATTGCTGATTTTCATATAATGGGACAATTATTGTATAGTATATGTCTTTTTTTTTTGCAAAACAATACAAAATGGTTCCATTTGATAATGCTCCTATGCTCCGGATTTCTTTACGTTATTTATTTCTTTTAGTTATTATGTACTTCATTGCTTATGTTTCTCACTCTCCTGCACTATCTTACTGGTATGACTGCTACCGTCGTACATACTACATTACTACATACACCTGTAAGCTTGATGTAAGTCTGGCTATAAATGATATGCTTTCTACATGTGTTTGACGTGATTCCAATTCTAGATGAAAACCTCATTTCTTCAGTTAAAGTATAATGGGCACAGGGTATTTGCCAAAACATTCATTAACCGAGCCAATGCTCCCTAAGTGTAAGGCACGGGTGGCCTATTGTAGATGCTCTATTGGTCCAGATATTTTAATGTTACAACCGTTATCTTAAGCATCATTATAAAAAAAATATATAAAAAACTGTTATTTTCCCTACTCCTAAAAACGTAATTGACATTGCAAATGTATAAGAAAGGGCAGTTCTTTCTTTTCTAGCTATCAATTGATTTAAAGTGGCACATGTATGATAAGTATACACTGTCCAGCACGTGAAATGTCAGCAAAGTATATAGTCATTTAATATGGCTTTATAATTGATAGCTTGCAGATCACTTGCACAGTTTCCTGGAAAATTATATGCTTTCCTTTTGGTACAACAAGGAGCATTTCTGTACTAATGGAAGAGTATTAATAGTTCTGTAAAATTAGTTGTAATTACAGAACAAGGAACACTCCATGGGCTACATTAGGGTCTGCATAGACCCTGTTAAGTATTATGATTATACTTCTGTATAAGAGGCAGTTAGAGGGGCATTGAGTTCATTGCTCTGTACAAATGGCCTTTTGTTCATTATCTTTTATTTAATGCCACTCAGTTCAATGTTCATCTCTGCAAAGGAGAAAGCCACATTGGAAGGTCATCTATTTTCTTGTCTCCTCACAGGTAAATTGTGTTTGTGTGGGCGTTGATATTGTTTGAAGACTAAAAATCATCACATCTATGGAAAATAAGAGTAACACAATATGGACAATCAACCAGGGATATACAGATATAAGTTTATAAATAATTCAGCTCTTATGATAACACCATATTTTATCTTCAATACAAAGATTTATCTCATATGATATCCCTATGCTTAATCACATAGACTGGAAGGTGTAAAACATAAATGTATCTACATGTTATTATTTTACATGAATTTAAACACCATACAATATACATCAGATTTGTAACTGTCTAAAAATTGTAATTTAATATAGGACTAGACATCCCTTATACCATCTCTGCTAATGCCCCTTTATGTCATTTTGAAGGACTATGTTCTGCTGTTGTGTGAAATTAATGAACTACTGTAGCAACAACCATGAAACAAAAATAAAAACCCACTAAAAATACATATATATATTTTTTTTTTACTTTTTGCAAATGCATATCCAGTGTTTTGCATTAAAGTTTAAATTATTTCAGTGTGATACAGATAACTACATTATTCATTGTTATAACTGATTTACCCTGGGAATCTGTCCACTTATAACTAATATCTTTGTAATTATAACAAGATCTGTTTAAAAAAAGATATTGTACGAACAGTGTACATCCATATAGCAAACACTGAGTAATGGGCTGTTAATGTTAACACGTAACACATAACACATTGGAAAGCATATAGGAAAAAAGCTGCTGTCACCTAGAGTAAGTCATCGGGTTCAGTAATATTTGTAATGCAAGCTGGAATATAAATGCTAGTCTCTAATTGGTGGGTATTGGAAACAACACTTCTTGATTTTGCACCAGCAGTAAAAAACTTCCCTCTATATTAAAGTGTGCAAAGAACACATAAAAACGGTCGGATGCACTACTGGTGATAAATGTTCTGAGGCTGATTATAATGGTTATTCGTTATGCTGTAAGGTATGGTTGCTATGAACAAAAATCTCAAGTAAATGTATTAGTGAAATAAGATCTAAGCATCAGGTTAATCATGTTAAATATTAATTATCACAGCTATATTAAATAATAATAAATGTTTTAATTAAAATGTGAAAGGTATTTAATTATTCTTCCAGTGAGAGTAATATTGTTATATTATTATTATTATTATTATTATTATTATTATATTACATTGTCTAGTTTAGTGGTCTGTTTAAGATTTTTTAAAATCATTTTAAGATAACTTTTTTTTAACTTTCCATTAAAGAGACTTTCCATTTCTTTTAGTAATATTTGATAATCTATAGCATTTTTACAGTGCCCACATTTCCTTTGTTTTCTTTACTGCCACAGGGCATAAGGGCTTGTTCTGATTTCCAACTAGTGTCCTGTGTGGTTTTCCTCCAAGTGGTCCAGCTACCTCCCAAGGATATGCTTGGGGTTTAAATAATTCTGACAGTATTAACGTGTGTGTGTGTGTGTGTGTGGGACGCAGGTGCAACTAATGCAATGTAAATGCAAGAGTTTGTAATAGTTTTATAACGTGTAGATGTTGCATGTGTGGATATTAATATTTTTTGAATGACATGTTTTGATTTCTCTAATAAGGTTTAACAAAGATTAACAATCATTTATTATACATTTACAGGAATACACAGGTAACAGACATTACATTAGTTCTTAAACAAAGGATCTTTCCAATATGGCTACTAACACGTTACCCAAGATGGCTACAAGCACATGGCATTATCCAGCAGAGTTTAGAAATAACCAATTTAAGTGTGCTTTAAAGTAGGATAAGTTTGAAATACAGAGTTAACATTAGGTCACTAGAGCACATTATGTTAGATTAAGTTAGAATGAAGTTATAGAAGATAATAGAAATAGGATACCCTGATATGCTGTATATATTCCTATACTCACCAACCCATATGAATTAGGTGAGNTGGCATTATCCAGTTTAGAAATAACCAATTTAAGTGTGCTTTAAAGTAGGATAAGTTTGAAATACAGAGTTAACATTAGGTCACTAGAGCACATTATGTTAGATTAAGTTAGAATGAAGTTATAGAAGATAATAGAAATAGAATAGGATGATATGCTGTATATATCTCTATACTCACCAACCCATATGAATTAGGTGAGCCATCCTGGCTCCTACATCTCTGGTGGCACTCTCATTCCACTCAGCACTGATTCCACTCTGAGACTAAAAAGTTA
>WWET01000598.1:44529-54709 GCA_011038615.1 Limnodynastes dumerilii
ATATAAAATATTTATTTAACTTGTTCCCACGCTCTATCTCCTCTGCTTCTGGTTCTCTTCTATGCTTCTTTGCTTACTTTGTGTTTGCTTCTTGTCCTGCATCTCTAATCCCTGCTCCTCCTCTCTGCCCCAGCTACTTCTGCGTCTCTCCTCCACTTCTTTACTTCCCCAATGCTCCTGTATTTTTCCTGTATGTCCAAGGTCTCACCTTATCTCCTTTACTACCTGGTGCCCACTCATGTTTCTGTATCTCTCTCTATTCTGTCCCTGCTGCTCTCGGGCCAGATTCACACCTAAGAAGCAGTTGCTTCTTAGGTGCGTATCTTTAGTAAAGGACCTACTGCGCATGTGTAATAGGTCTTTTACACAATCTACCTACCAGTTTGGAGATTACCTCCGGGAGGGCTTTTAAGAACGCAGATCTGTTTATGTTTGTAAAGTTTTGATTGTTTATTAAACTAAAACGAAAAAATTGTATAGTAAATATTACAAACAACTGTTCACACATTATTTTGAGCCAATTTCAACTATAGCACCTCACTTTTTTTAGGTATTGTATTTATGATTAATACTATAGAATGGACTCTCTCGCCAATTTAGGAATTTCCTCTAATTCTTCCTTCAAATGCAACCCTCCCATGTTGGCCACACCTACAGTACTGTACTGGGGCGCTGCAACATACCCGTGCTCCGGGCACAATGGCAGCTAGCTACACCTCTGCTCGTAAGAGCCATAAGGTACCTAAAAAGGGAGACGGGATGGGCAGGACGGGTGAGTTAGGTGCCTGTCTGTCCATACCTAACTCACACCGGATCTGTGAATTCGCTCCCTCCTCTGTATGTCCCTCTCCTCTGTGCTCCGCTCTACTCTCTGTCCTTTATCTCTCTCCTCCACTCTATCTTGTCCATTCCCTGTGCTTTGTTTCTTCTACTGTGTTCACCTATGTCTTAATGACCACAGCAGCAGCTGCTTTATTTGAAGGTTAGGGTTAGGCTTAGGCTTAGGGTTTGGTTATATTTAGGGTGGACAGAAGGAGCCCCAGGGTAATGTTACATGCTGTCACACTCAGTGTGATAACATGCAGATTACCATGTGGGCGCATCTCAAAACTTACACAATTTCCATTTCTATTGTTGCCCCAACTGCAACCTAGAGTTGCAGATGTAAGGATCCTGGCCAATAGAATGCCAGTGGCCCCTGTATAAAAACTGGTAGGATCAGTCACGGGTTGTTTTTGTTTTGTTTCTAGCCTTGCTAACTCGATTGCTGAGCGTGATCCCTTGCCTTCCCAGTTTTACCTTGTATACCCTGTGTTGCTCCATCCTCATTACCCTAGTCTTTTCCATCTTATACTGTGGTCTGCTCTTCATGTATCTCCCACTATTGGGAGCTGTCACTCTTCCTACTTCCTACTTACTTCCTACTTACCTTGGGCATTGGGCGACCTGCTATTCCACAGCCCATCCTATCCTCGTCATTAGGGGCGCTAGTATAGACCAGACTCCAAGTTAGACTCCACAGCCTGCTTGGTCACACCCGAAAAAGATAAATCAGGCAACCTAAATAATTTTTGGTCTCATCCCTTTAATAACGTACTTATTAATATTTCACCCAACAACCCAGGTATTATTTCATTAGGGAATGTGGGACTCATATCATAATTTTTTTTTTTCTGTCTGATATATTTATGGGATTATTGAGAAATAATTACATATAGGTTATGTTATGGCTAAATAATAAAAAACTGGGCTTAAATACTTTAGAAACCTCATTGACTACATTACTCTTACCTCTTTTAAATTTTTAAATAACAGGCAATTGCAAATAAGCTATATTCCTCTCTGGTGTAGTTAAAATATATACTGTAAAGTGTCATTATTATAATGTATAAATGAAATTCGTTTTTGAAAACGTACAATTATGATATTCTCACTGGACCATTTTTACCAAAAGCAATTATAGTAAACCTAGTAAAAGGAAAGGATATAATGTATAAATGAAATTCGTTTTTGAAAACGTACAATTATGATATTCTCACTGGACCATTTTTACCAAAAGCAATTATAGTAAACCTAGTAAAAGGATATTGTTTTAGTCCAGCGAATAGTGGCATTGATTGAAGGCAGCACCGTGCATGGAGGAGCAGGGGCCAGTACATTTGCATTGCCTCAGATTTCACCTAAATGTGTATTGCTTTTACAGACATCCAATCAGTAAAGTTAGATGGCTACTCTTCCCAATGCTATTGGCTCAAACAAGAATCATGAAAGCAATTAAATAGATTGTTTCAATGAAGGATGTTCCAATACTCCTTTCAGGAACTGTTTTCTTGTTTAAAAAGGTGCGGTAAGAACACAAGGTAAGAAATAATAAAAAATAATGCTATTTAATCTTCACTTTTTATTTGCAATGTGAGTACAGAGCATTCAGGTTGTATGTTTGGTGAACTGATCAGAGAAATAGTTTTGTAAACTGCAATTGGGAACAAGGTAATTGGTAGTATTGTTGTAGCAACTGAAAGATCTTTCTGAGCACACTATTCAATGAGAACATTCAGACCTTAACTAAAAGACTATGGAATGAGAATGCAGCTCGTGTTCAATGTCAAACTTTTGTTATTGACATTCATAATACAATAAAACAATATAGTCCTTTTAAGTTATTGGAATGTTGCAGATGTCACTATTTAGTGCCAAACAAAACAAATGACTTTATACTTTATTTGATTTATGAAAGTTTCATGCAAAAAAGTTCTCCAAGGGTTTTATTGAAATGATTCTTGCTGTAAGCACAAGCGCTGAGAGATACCTGCCTTCTACCTCCTGAATAATTCTAACTTATCTATATTGCCTTTTCCTTACCTGTGTAACTGTAACATCTTTTACTTAGATCCCTCCTCTAGGTCAGTAATAAACTGTGAGAGTGTAACTCCAGCTTATTCTCCTGGGACCCAGCTTACTGCAACATTAATAACATTCCTTTTTACTTGTACAGTGTGTTACATTGGAGACTAGGGCTCTGAACCAAATAGTAATTCACATTACATTAACATTGAATTGCTCTTTCGTAAAGCTTAGACTCAGGTTATATGCCAGTTAAATAAAATGTTAAAATCACAACAAATGAACTCCTCTTTAAACAAACATTTAAGAATGAAGCCAGACAATACTAGCAAGACCGTACCAAACTAAAATACAATATAAAAATAATAACGTAACATCATTTTTCTAGTCAATATAAACCATTTAAAATTATTTCAAAATATAAAAAATAGTTTCAAGAGTTTTTAACTACTGAATACTTTTATATTACACTCTTTTGTTTTTATTAATTATAACAACATAAAAAGGTTTACATATATATGCTTCACATTTTTAAACACTAAATACTTTTTTATCCATATATTAAGTTTAAAATGTAAAAATTTTACTTATTTAATTGTTACACAACTTTTTAAAGACTGAAGTATAGTTAAGACAGTGCATGCATCCTATAAACTGTAACAATATGTCTGTTGTTTCTACCATGTTTCTATATTCCATTTTCTTTTGGAGTACATCGAGTCTTTTGGTAATGGACCCACTGTGCATAGTTTTCTACAGGGTTTTCAAATGATACTTCAGCCCTATTAAGTTGCAGAGTTCATAACCCTGGTGATTGCCCTGGTGGCATGTCACTTACAAGACAGGGATTGTTCTCAGACATTCAGGGATTTTGAAAAACAGAGAGTCGCATCAGCAAAGAAAAGTCAATCGTATAGGTTTCATTTCGTGCTCTGTCTGGATATCTAACTCTTAGAGACTGAGACTCTCCTGAACTGTTCTCAGTGCCAGCCTGACTTCTGAGTCAACGTAATCTCTGGAGAACTTATTGGCAAAGGCTTATCACAGCATGTTCACCACTGTTATATTGATTGTGCAAAGCGCCTTCATTTATACATTGAAATGAAGGAACATTGTGCCTCTTGTAAAGGGCTGAAGTTCAAGAGTGTCATATTCAGTTGTCAATAGCATTGTATCAGAAGCAGAAAAGTATTTATGAGCACTTTATTATTACTAAAGAAGTTCTATTTCCTCTGTACATTGAGTATGGCTTTTGTGACCTGACTAATTTATTTCATTTTTATATTATTATTTTTATAAAGTAGCAGAAAAACATGCTCAGAGAATAACTGTCATTAACATTGATCAGTGCCCTATTGTAGCTTAGTCTAAATCCCCTTAGAGACATACAGACAAGAAAAAAATGTAGTCAGCAACTAACCAATGAATCCATCTATGGAGTGTAGGTAGAGCCCAGATAAACTAGAGGATAGACACAGGGAACACATTTGGCACAAATAGCACATGTAATATTAGAGGGCATTTATTATTTACATCATTCCCATACTGTTTCTCAGTAGCAGTCATTTGTTTATGTTTCACAATATTATCTTAATGTGCACGACAATAAGAAACAAAACAAAAAAACATAAACATAAAATGGTGATACACTGCATTTAATATATCTACATTCAATACATCTATCTGGATGCCAAATAAGGAAAACCACAGCAAAGCAAAATGCACCAAAATATATGGTTAATCAGAAAAGTGACCACTTACAAGTAATGGCCCATATGTCTCTCCATAATATTCAGGGGGCCAGATTTAGTGGAGATGTTGCCCATAATGGTGCCCATAACAATCAAAAGATTCTAGCTTTTACATTTTGTATTACATACTAGAGAATGTCAGCTAGAATCTGATTGGTTGCTATGGGCAACATCTCCACTTTTCCAAACCCGCAGCTTAGTAAATCTGGTCCAGTGTCTTATGCATATCAATGACATTTCAATGCCATAGGTTATATTTATTTTAAGACTCTATAGGACTTTTCTTGCTTTTCTGTTTTCTTGGGATTCCAGATAAGGTAAAGCACACACGTGGGTTTACCTAAAAAGTCACACATAATTAGTAAAAATATGACACATTTATTATAAAACACAATAAAGATAAATAAGTATAAATACATCTGGTATGAGAACAGACACAATACTGTCTATAAACTCATTACAGTGTTTTAAAACAATCGACAACCTGTATGCCAGCATTTTTAATGTAATTATAAAGGCGTACACACAGATGAAAACCGCATTGAGACCAATGATCTCAGAAAGTGCTTTTGGTACATTAAAGGTTAAAGAGTGATCACATAAAATGTGCATAAAAATTCCAAGGGTGAACCCACTATTATTTACTAAAGAATTGATAGTGATTCAATCTCCAGAGAAGATAGCCGTATCTACAAAGAGGATGAAGTAGTGGCTATTTTTTGACACATTTCATTTTTAAAAAGATTTCCTCAGAAGTAATAAATCAAATAGTCTATAGGGCTGATTCACAGCTGAACTTCAACCTTTTTTTAGGTGGAAGTGTAGGCCTGGGCGATACCCAGGGTTGCCGACTCTCCCGGAATGTCCGGGAGACTTCCGAAATTCGGGCAGTTCTCCCGGTATCCAGGGAGAGCCGGCAAATCTCCCGCAAATCTCCCCCATGAAACCAAGGCCTCAAGTCCTGCCCCCCTGCCTAACAACACTAGTATACTAGTGTTGCTAGGGCCAGGGAGCGACTTGATGACGCAATTTGCGCCATCAAGCCCCGTCCCGATGCCTACTTAAGCTAAAACTGGGTAAGTATGATGCAGGTGGCGGAGCTTAATGACACGATTAGCATAAACCACGCCATTAAGCCCCGCCCCCTGCATGCGTCCCTCTGGGATCTCCCGAAGGGAAGCTGGCAAAAGTCGTCAACCCTGGCGATACCATGTTGAACTGCAAGGGGAGGCAAATTTATATTGTGAAAGCAGAATTAGAATTGAGAGATGAAGTTTCTTAGCTCAACTTTAATTTACAGATTAAACATAAAGCAATGCAGTATGTGAGTTCCATGTGCAAAAGTAAAGAATATTCCCTGAATGAAAAAAGGATTAAAATTTATTAGCCCTCCTTTCTTTGCATAACGGCTTAGCCGAGCTGTACACTTGCACCTGTTTTACCCTTCCTCTCAAACTCTGTTTCAGCCCATATCCTATATGTCTAATGCATAGTTGCCAACTCTCCCTGAATATCAGGGAGACTCCCTGAAGATCGGGTGATCTCCCTGACTCCCTGAAATGTTTGGTAATCTCCCTGATTCTAATTTCATCCATTGAGGTCTATGGAAAAGGCCAATTTCATGGAGGCCAAGATGTAATTAAAGACTCAGCTGCAGTGTCACTTTTATCTTTTCTATAAAGACAGTACTGAAAGTATTCACTGACAATTTAATAATCAATAAATACCGATACTGCCATTTTTTATGTAAAATAATTTTCCTGGCAGTGCTAGATACACCTATGGGTGGAGCTATTCACAGGACACACCTCTTTGGCGGTACAGGACACACCCCTTTGGTGCAGCGCCTTGATAGTGGCCTCGCAATCTCCCTGATACTCATTTGCAAAAGTAGGCAACCATGGTCTAATGATAACACCTACTCCTTTCTAAAAAGGGCCTGGATTTAGAGCTGCACTTACACCTTTTTTTTAGGTGCAAGTGTAGACCTGAGCAATACCATGTTGAACTGCAAGGGGAGGCAAATTTAAATTATGAAAGCAAAATTATATTTAAGAGGTGACATTTCTCAGCTCAACTCTGTTTCATAGATTAAACATAAAGCTATGAAGTATTTGAGTTCTGAGTGCAAAAGTAATGTATTTTCCCTGCATGTTAAAGATTTAAGATTAATGAGCACCCCTCACTTTGCAAAATGGTTTAGCCGAGCTGTACACTTGCACCCTTACTCCCAAACTCTGAATCCAGGCCTTGGTCATTATAATCAATGACCTGGTCAGGTCTGTAATTATATTGCAGTTGGTGCTTACTCATAGCGCAATAACAATAATAAATTGAAATACACCAAAAAACTACTCCAAAAGGCAACCCACAATGCCCAATATAAACAACTATATTCGATAAGCACCCTAAACAGCCAAAAAATAATTTTTAATCAAACACTTTCAATAAGTTGACGCTTATCCAAGGTACAATATAATACTGAGTGATCTAATGAACTGATCAATCATGACATTGATTTTATATATGGTATTGTGGTCTGATCTGCTACCACATTTTTATATATTTATTTATCATTAGTGTGTTTTATAATTAATGAGTACTTTTTTTTTTTTTTGCAAATATGGTAAAACTCGCTAGGTATACCCAAGTGTGTGTTTTTAAGTGGTTTTGTTTTTTAGAACTAGTCTCAGGAGAGGTATTGCACGTGTTTAACTAATACTTTTTCTTACTTTATAGAATATGTCCCTATTGTACAGGACAATTGTTTTATTGCATTGTTCTAAATTTGCCAGAAAATGCATTATCCTACTTTCGAAACAGCTGGCAAGTGCAAAATGCAGACTATTGAAAACTAGAGACCTCATTATTTTAAAACACATTTCCATGAATGTAACATAACATCAGATGCAATAGAAGGTGACTTGCCGCCATACAACATAATGTTTGCTGCAGATGCACAGTTTTTAACTTATTAAATGATCTCTTAGCATAAAACCAAACACAAGCTAGTATTCAGGAAAAATTTTCTATAATGCGTCTTTAATTAATACCTGCATCTTTATTAATGCAAGCAACACAGCTAGTGTCAGGAGATCCTGATTACTTTTCAATATCTGATAGGACAGGAAATCAAAGGGAAAGTGAGTTATTACGGAGGAGAATAAAAATGATTGACACTGCTCCATGGAATGAGAGGAGACATCTGCTGAAGGCAGGAATTACTAGAACATAATACACTGATACTGAAGCATGCGGCCTTTCAGCCATGCTCCTGATATGAAACTAATGTATTTCAATTTTGATATGTGAAATAGAATGATTATTTCTGCTCCCACTGGAATGAATACTACGTTTCACAAGCTTTCTGAAAAGGGTCAACACATTCGCCTTCTGCATTTTCTTACAGTAAGCATCATTCCATTTTGTTTCCATCTGACGCATTTGGATTACGCACCTTTCAATATTTGCTTTATATTAAACATTTGTAATAAAACAAAATGAATCATGTATGATGCATGATTCAAGAGCGCCATATACAAATTTGTGTGCATAGCATATTTTGTGGAAGAACCCGCAAGGCAGCAGATGATATAGAACCAAGAGCTAATTTCATATGATCATAGGAAATGGATGTCTTTCAGTTGATTATCAAAATGAAAACAGAAGCCATGAATATATGCAGGTACTCTAATAAATGGGATGTGATCATCAGGAATTTTCTCCTGTTTTGGGAAATCTCATTAAATTAAATGTCAGCAGTTATCTTGCGTACTGCTGAATATACTCAGAAATATAATTGTATGAATTGCAATTTGTGCTGTAAATTTATGTATGATTGTTAAAGGAAAATACAAAACATTTAATATTTCCCAAAAGTAGCCTTGACATTTGTCCTGTGGGTTTCATTGCTGGAAGATTCACATGTCCCTTCTTGAATGTGCCCTTCATCCTTGGGCAGATGTTCTATACCCCTGCAGTTTTAAGGGCATTAGTTTTTGGGCATCTCTGCAACAGTTCATTCTTTTGTGATGTCTGCCATTAGCATTTGCCATTAGATTAGATGCTTCATACATCTGTGGCAGATATATTAGGGGCCAGATTTACTAAGCTGCGTGTTTGGAAAAATGGAGATGTTGCCCATAGCAACCAATCAGATTCTAGCTCTCACTTTCCTATTACATACTAGGGAATGTCAGCTAAAACCTGACTCATTGCTATGGGCAACATCTCCACTTTTCCAAACCGCAACTTAGTAAATCTGGGCCTAGGTGTGAGTGTCTTCACACATATATGAAGACTCATCTGCTCCCATGCTATCTGTGGGTGGTGCTAGTGATTTTTGGGTAAATGAATTGGTGCTATTACAGTTAATACAGAGGGTGTGGCAATACCTCCCGACATTGGGAGCAATGAATGGGTATGCCTCCCGATATCTACCCTAACTGTGACAAAGCTGCACTAATCAGGATACAGGGACAGAGCCCTAAACGGTGGGACAGTCCTGACAATATCAGTATGGTGTTACTGCTATCCTGTTGTGAAGGGGGTTCAAGAACCCACTGTACCCCTGTACCCACAGTAGAACATGATGTAAGGCCAGCACTGTTATTTTAATCCACATAGGATAAAGGTTTTGTACTTTAATGTTTAGCCTTGCTAAATTAAGGAGCACTTAAAGGGTCTCTCTTTGTCCCTCTCTGAAATTCTGTTTCTGCGGCACTTTAGAAAAGTGAGATTTATTCTTTTATTTTTCCCATATCATTCCCATTAAACCTAAAAAAATGTTACTTCCAAGATGAGTCTATAAAGGACAACAATTTAGAACATTTCATTTCACCTCTTATACGAAGGTATTTTTAGCCGGTATTATTTTTTTTATATTTGTATATGCCTACCCTAAGTTTTACTGAATTCAGCATTTCCTAATGTGCTTCCCATTGAAATCACCAGACAGCATTGTTTATTTCCAGTGCCTAGAATGTGACACTAGGCAGTTTTCTGGATACAGCAGGGGTGTTATGTCCCAGCGCAACAAATATATTTATAATCATTTTAATGCATAGCTGGAGGCACAAAAGCAAGAAACTCCACTAAACTCTTACTAAAGGTTGCACAATATACAGCTAAATTAATAATTGTCCCCTTAAAGTGCAAACTTCAGTAAACAGAGAAAGGGGTAAAATACGAATAAAACAATTTTCTTCATGCTTTGCCATTCTTTGTTGTTTCTTTCATTCACCATAAGTACTTGTCAGAAGTTTGCTTCCTTCTCCATTTTGTATGGTAACAGCATGGTCCTGACATTCAGCAAAGAGAGAAATGCATCACCAGTATAATGGCAGAACTACACAGTGCCTTGCACATTTCTGAAGGTTACTTCAATGCAGGGGTACGTCAATGCATCTCTATTCCAGGGGTGTATCTATGGGTCCAGCGCCCCTGGCAAAGTAAAGGACTGGTGCCCCCCTCCCCTACATTACTCATTTACTTCCAGTACTCCCATCATGTGCCTCCAGGACCACCCCCCAGTACTCCCATCATGTGCCTCCAGCCTCCCCCAGTACTCCCATCATGTGCCTCCA
>WWET01000598.1:74928-88752 GCA_011038615.1 Limnodynastes dumerilii
ACACCCCACATACTATAACCACACATTATCCCCCCCCACATACTATAACCACACATTACTCCCCCACATACTATAACCACACATTACCCCTGCTCACGTACTATAACCACACATTACCTCCCTCACATACTGTAACCACACATTACCCACACTCTCTATAACCACACATTACCCTCCCTCACATTACCCTCCCTCACATACTATAACCACACATTACCCTCCCTCACATACTTTAACTCCCAATAAGCTTTTATAAGTCTCTTACCTTTTTGCTGTGTTCCCCGCTCTTCTTCCTCACCCTCCGTCCTCTGCGGCGCCTCTTCTTCTGAATGACGCTGACATGATTATGTCAGCGTCACGCTGATAACAGCACGTAATACATATTGCTATGGCAACACATACAGAGTGCCCGGACCACTGCGTCCAGGCACTGTGTTGCCATAGCAACACATACACAGTGCCTTGACGCAGCGATCCGGGCACTGTGTATGTGACAATACAGTGTCCATTAATAATACTATTCCTGGACATTGTATCGTGTCTGGGATAAAAAGGGTGCTCTCCCGAGAGTCTGGGAGATCTTCCAGGATTCCGTGAGTCTCCCGGACATTCTTGGAGAGTCGGCAACCATAAAATAGACCCCTATATTCCATAAGCAGGAGTTAAATGAAAGAAAGTGCTGGAGACATTGGGGGAATGGAATAGTTGGGGTTTGCAACACAGGGTAAGAATAAAAGACAGTTGAGGCTGGAGACACAAGGGGGAATGAAAGTGTGGTTTGGAGACTCAGGGGCGAATGAGAGACAATAGGGGCTTGAGATACAGAGGGATAGTGAGTGAGGGTTGTATATATAGGGGAAACAAAGGGGACACAAAGGGAGAATAAAAGAGAGAGTAGGGGGTGGAAGACACATGAGAAAGGGTGGGGTTTAAAAGTCACTGGGGACCATGAAAGAGTATGGAGGCACACGGGCATTGTATGGTGGGTTGGAGAGACACAGGGAAAGAAAGTAAGTGGGTGTAAGAGTCAATGTAATTTAAAAGTATTCACATTTTATTCATATTAATTAAAATGAGCATAGTTTACCAACAAAAAGTTTGAAATATTTAAAGCTTTAGTAAAATAAGGAATAGAGAAAAAAAGATGTGTTAAAAAATATGACCAGAATTTTCAAATATAAATATATCTAAATAAGATTTTATGAATTTCTAATGTTATTCAATGTAAACACTTCATAGAAATATAGTACAGGGAGAATTTGATCAATGTAATAGTAACTGATTTAATTAAGTGACATTGATCAAATTCTTACTATACTATAATTTCTAGAAAGTGTTTACATGAAAAAAAATATTATAAACTCAAAGCATGCCATCCACTGTAGATGTATTTTATTTCAACACTATATTTGGTCATATTTGTTTCTGCACACTTTATTGCTCTCTTTATTCACTATTTTGCTAATGTTTTTAAATACCTTGACATTTCTGTTGCTAAACTACTTCATTTTAAAGTGAATAAAGTGAATAAAGTTTACAGCTTTTTAAATTACATAGCAGTGAGTTAACCATTTAACTCACCTTCTTTTATTCTATTCTTTGAAGTTTGTTCCAAATCAAAAATACAGTATATATTATATATTTTTACATATAAATAATAAAAGAGAATATATTGATTGCTATGTAAAACAGCTACTCTCTTTTTTGGTACAGACACAAAGGGCTCATGAAATAGAGAAGCATATAGGGGTATAATTTGGGTGTTTTGAACATTATTATTGTAACATTTTGAGCCTCATTAATAATAGGACTTCCTATGCCCCCAAAAGTATCTGCTAGCAACAGAAACACAGGAAAGAAAATGCCCCAGCAACACTGACATTAGCCAATAACAGACTATACCGTCTATCTGTAAAATAAAATGCAGAAAGATCCGTTACACATATTTGGAAATATATGATAAGCCACCAACCGCCACTTTCTGCTCATGGTGGTCCTAACTCTAACAATGAGAGTCCCAATGTTGGGGCATATCTGGAAGCAGCAGCTGAGAGGAGTGTTGTTCCACAGCAGCTATTTTGGAAACTTTAAGGGGTGCCTACTGAGGTAAGTGAGCTCTCAATTTAAAAATATTTATATATGACATATATATGAGTTAGGACCACCACAAGCAGAAAGGCCTTGAAAGTGGCTGGTGGCTTATCATATATTTGCAAATATGTGTAATGGACATTTCAGCGGTATATTGTACAGATAGAATGGTATAGTCTGGACCAGTAATGGCTCAGAGAGGCCAGTAAATAGAAATTACTTGTAAACCTTGTTCCTGGAACACAATTAATCAGAGTGGATAGTGTCTTGTGACATATGAGGTTGGTGTAATGTCATAGTAGAGTGTGGTCTGTGTAATGTGCTTAATGGGGGCGCCATGGTGTGTGGCGGGGGGGGGCCCGTCAGGGTCTATAACTAAGCGTTAATAATAAAAATGATACCTCATTTACATTATTGTGGAAAAATTGTGAAGTTAAGGATTTTCTGCTAGGGGGCACCAGCCAAAATCTTGCCTCGGTTACCAGATTGGCAAGGGCTGGCCCTGGGTTGACCACACCCCCAATGACTTGGCCCCGCCCACATGCTGCTTCGTGACGGCACAAACGGATTTCATACACAACAAAGAGTGGGGGGCCCATCTAGAAGAGAGGGGGCGCCAGTGGGAGGGCTAAATTCTCGCCCCCCCCCCAAAAAAAAGTTGTGATGCCCCTGGTGGCTGGTACAGTGTCAGGACAGAGTGTGAACTGTGTAAAACATAGGGTAGTCATGGTGAGGTTTATGTTTCTTAACTTATAAACAAAAATGATTTAACTATACAAAAAGCTTTGAAATTTTATATACAAAAGAACCTTGCAGTTGAACAATCTGTGAATTAGCAGTGCCACCATTTTGGAGTACCAGCAATCTCATGCCAAGATAGTGCTAATCTAATGGCATACCATTGTGTGTTTTGGTTAAGGAACACGTCCATGTCCATGCCCCAGCTGTAATGGGTGTAATTTCATTACATTTTTTTATTGTAATAGTAAAGTTTCAAAGGTCTTCTTAGATTTTGTGTCAGAAGTCTTAATCAGACATGTAAATCCACACAGATTTTTTTGTCTATGGAATATGTCCTTATTCATTTTTTTTCTATAACAAATACTCCATCTTGCTTTTTCCCATAGCTGTTACCTAACAGGAATTATCACATTGGTCCTGATTCACACTTAATGAGCTCCGGCTTCTTAAGTGCAGAATCTCTTGAAATGCCCTGCTACGCATGCATAGTAGGTAATTCACACAATCCACGTACCAGTTATATACGTAGATTGACTCCGTGCAGTCTTTAAAGACCTCGCAAAGTAGTTTAGTAAGAGGCATGCTAATGCCGCCTCAGGGAGGATTTAGTTAGAGGTGGGACGGGGGAGGGATTTAGATTAGCCTTCTTAAAAAGGAAACTATGCACGGTAAGATAAGGTAGCCCACTCTTAAGTGCCATAAGGTTCCTAAAAATGGGGGGCGGGTTAGATCTGTCCGCAACCTCACTCACACTTAAGTGTGAATACTGTCCACTGTTATTTAAGCCGAATAAGAAACATTACTTCTATACAAAGTTTTGGCAATTTAAATAAACAAGTAGTCATCAACCAAGAGGTAGAATGTTTTGTGTTAATTGCTAACATACAATTTAGTAAAAGTTAAAATATATGATAAAGTTTGTAACAGTTATATGTATATTGATTGAAACTTTTCCAATATGTGCATCAATATATTATATATTATACAATCTCTACGCACTATATGTATCAGTAGAAGATCACAGGGTTACATAAAACATCCCCTTTCCAAAATAGAGAAGTGCTTACATAACACAGCTCTGTGATTTGCTCTAAAGGATTTTTAAGGCTGATGAGCCACAAATGATAATTGCATCCAGTTTTATAGTTATAAGACAATAGTCCTTTGATTCTATATGTTGGGATATGAAAGGTTGAGGAATTTCTCGCTAAGCGTGGATTACCTACTTTGGAAGGGATGAGCTACATTGGGGCTACATTTGCAAGGAACATTCCTTGCTTTATGTACAATCACATTGCTTTTTTCTCCCCACAAATAAATGGATATAACACACATACTGTTCCCATGTACAGTCACTGTCATGATTGTTTTGTACTCTATGACCTGACAATTCCTGCATGTTCAAAATCCAGCTGTATTTGATCAAATATAATGGAAACTCAGAAAGGTCTTTGGGTTATTTGTAATAAAGGGTAAGACTGCAAAATTACATATACCCCAATGACACTAGTCAGCTATATTGCTATTGTATTCTTAGCTCAGATGTCAATGTTATTTTAGGAAATAAAAAATATCCAACTCATAAAAGAAAACAACTTTTTATTAGCTCTAACTAGTTAGAATGCAGGGTTTATTTTTAAATAACCTTTAGTAATTTCTTGAAAATACATTTTATGATTAAAGTTATATAATTTTACATGGGCTATAAATCCAGTTCTCATTCTCTATACTTTGGGCATTTGGCAATATGTTTTCCCAGAATGTACATGTGTCCTTTCTCACTTTCCTCCAAGAGCACTGGAATTAGTTTATATATTTGTATGGAAGTTGATGTTTAACAGTTGGATTGTGTGAGTAAGCCATTAATGAGCTCCTTTCCAAATTCTGCTACTGGGCATGAGTGTGGTGGAGCTGTTTTGTGGTTTTCAAACATTGTGAACCAATAATATTGTCTACTGAGTAATGATGGGCAGGGAAGCATTGATGTAGAATGATATAAATGCTTGAGTTTTACTTTGTGCAATGCAGATGCTAATATAGTATAGGCATTATTCTGAAGACTGGAAGGTTAGTAGTACCATTAATATTGTCTTTTTGCTATTTGCTTTTTTCATTCTGACTTGATGGCTTTTTAACTTCTCTTAACACAGTGTTAATTATTATTATTATTACTATTATTATTATTATTACTACTACAGCTACCACCAACATTAATTTATATTTAATTAATATACTCCACTACTTGTTTTAAAATACAATCTCTTGTAAAATTACAAAAAAGGTCAATTGGTTCTTATTCAAAGCACTTTTTGAGTATATAGTATGTAATCAAGGTACACAGCAATTTTAGGTTTCAGTGTAGTAGTAAAAGTTAAAGGTGTGTTAATTGTATAAAATGGTATTAATAAGAAAAGCTAACAGGCTAAATTTCAGGAAATATAAATTTAGAGGCAATGGGAAAGAATTGGGCTACAAGGAAGAAAATTCCAGAGGGAGTAAGAAACGATGACTGAGGATCAGAGCAAAAGAATTGTTTGTGTTGGTGAAGTTTTGTTAATGACCTCTAAATACAATGATATATCAATTTTTTTTCAGATTTTGTGTAACACTGAAAGAAAAAGTATTTTAAGGGATGCAAGTAGCAGGCTAAAATTTGGGTAGTAATAACTAGTAACTATGATAATAATGATTAAAAAGTTGAGGTTTACTATGCAGGACATATGCATACACACAGATCACATGGTCAAAAGTAAATTGTCTGAGTACTTGTACCATCTAGATCCAGAGCTTCGTACGTTAGGCTATTTACTCAGTGCATTCCACTTGCCTAAACTGCACAAGGTAGGCGGCGGGACAATTTAAATTTTACATCGAGGGTTGGCTTACAGACTTCCATGCGGATCAACGGTCCTTCAGAACGCTGATCCGAATAGGAGATTTAGGATTGGTCTATTGCAGCGTAACTACTGTAAAATGACATGAGAGTTCAGTTCTTGCTTAATGCGGACTATCAGACCTCGTAGATGCAAGTTGAGGAATTTAAAGGTTTAATTTAGAAGTAGTTGACTGTAAACAAGACAGCCAAGAAGCAAGATGCATCATTGATGATAAGACATATCAGTAATCTAAGAGATTTCTGTCCTTTACATTGGATACACTAGGGTTTTGGCTTAATATACTATTTTAGAATGTGTGTATATTAATTAATAATAAAGGTCCGGATTCACAGTTACGTAGTTTTTGTCTTACGTACATTGTTTTAAGGATTGAGCTACTACACATGCGTAGTTTTCAATTCTTAAAACAGCGTACATAAGACGAAAACGACATAACTGTGAATCGGGACCAAAATGACCATTAGAGAAAGACTGTTGTTAGCGAAGGACCAGTACAGCTTTAAAGTGAAGTAATGAGGAGAGGGTGTTTAGTGGGCTGGGAAGAAATTTATTTTCATACATTTTAATTAATAAGACAAAAAACAATTAGATTCTCACTAAAAGTTTCCTATTTTGCATAAGATTAATTTATTAATTAGGTAGGTAAATACCATTTGAAAATAATCCAGATAAATAGGAATGTGCCGTTTCTATGACTTCACATTTATTAAACAAAACTCTTATGATGATCCTTCACTTACCCTTTTGACAGTCAGTAAAAGTCATAATAGAAGCACGTTTAGATATAAACTGCAGCTTCTCCTTGTTATTGCAGTTCCACTAAAGTGAAATGTTTGCAACTATATAATTTTCAATATACCGGTAACTAGAAAAGCACAAATGGGAAATTACAGGTGAAGCGCTCATGCTCATGCTATAAAGTGCAAGTCTCAGTAAACACTATTTCAGTAAATGGAACTGCTGCAAAATAAAATATATAGCCATAATATATAGCCATTTTTGTATTTTGGCATTGGAAATGTGAATATTATTAAGCTAATAGCATTGTGCACTGTAAACCCTTGCTTTGTGACTCTCATAATTCAATTGCTTTTCGATTCTTCCTTATAATGTTTCATTTATTTAATTTACATTTACCAATGCTGATGTAGATAACTGCTGAGTGATCTACCAACTGTTTACCACTTGTTGTTCATGGGGATATTCACATTTATAACTGTTGCATATTTCCATCTCCTAAAATGCAGATACAAGCAGAAAACTTGTTATTAAAATAAGCTCAGATTTGATGCGAAAATATGGAAAATCATTTCACCTGATTACCCTAATTGAGAATATTTGTAGTATGCATTATTATTATTAACATTTATTTATAAGATCACAATGTATCCGCAGCGCCATACAAAGTCACCTACAGGCTGATCCATAGTTTGAGAGTAAGTGCAAAATGGGTTCCATTCGCCGCTGTGAACAGCCATTTTAGATTTACCCACAGTTGACAGCTAATTGTCAGCTGTGAGTATTTTAGTATATGGCCCTATTTCGAAATCCTGCTGCAGGACAGCTGCCAAAGCCAGCGCTTCCCGAACGACCAGACAGGTAAGTGCAGGAGAGGGAATGTAATTTAGAAGGATAGCCTTAGGGTTAGACTCGGCAAGGGGAAGGATGGAAAAAGAAGAGACTTAGGGCCAGATTTACTAAGCTGCGGGTTTGGAAAAGTGGAGATGTTGCCCATAGCAACCAATCAGATTTTAGCTGACATTCTCTATTATGTAAAAAGAAAGTGAGAGCTAGAATCTGTTTGGTTGCTATAGGCAACATCTCTACTTTTCCAAACCCATGGCTTAGTAAATCTGGCCATTAGGGTTAGGCTGTGGGGAAGTCTTAGGGTTAGGCTGCGAGTAGAGGAGTCTTAGAGTTAGGCTGCAGGGAGGGCAGTCTTAGGGTTTGGCTGCGGGGAAAGGGAGTCTTAGGGTTAGGCTGTGGGGAAGGGAGGTTTAATGTTAGGCTGCAGGGAAGGGAGCGATAGGGTTAGGTTAATGGAAAGGGTAAGTTTAGGGTAACAATTATTATAAGGGTTGAAGTTGAAGAAATAGAGAAAGGCTTACCTGTCTGCGGTGGGGCAGGAAGTTTTTAACATGCTCTGTCTTTGGAAATGGGGTCCTGAAAATGGCCCTTTGGAAAAAGGGCCGTTCTCAGCGGAAGCCCACAGCTGTGCAAAACATGTATATGAGTCATTTATTCAATCTATGGTAAATATAAGTTTTGAAATGTGTTATTCCAATAAACAAAATGTATGTAATACACAGTCAGATAAAATAATTTTTATAGTCACATCTACATATAACTGCAGTATCAAATTCAGTCAAACATTGCTATCTACAGTCATTGTTAAACCTCACGGTAGAGCAGCAATATCTGTGTATTTCATCCATTTGTAGCACCTAGACATTTAAGATAAAACAAATGGATGCAAGGCATCATAACAGCAAATTCTTTTTCTACCTAAACTCTGTTTACTACTGTAATGCAACTTCAACTTCAACTCCATCTTAACTCAAGCTATATTATGTTATTTATTCAAAGACCTTGCAGGTGCTGATTACTAACAATTGAATATATTACAGAAATGTAAAATAGTCCTGGATCTGTATTGTGTCTTAGCTTAGTCAGTGACTATTATTGAGTTTTAAAATAAAAGAAATACAATATACATATAAATATATATATTTATTATTATTAGTAGTAGTAGTAGTAGTAATAGTATTATTATTAGTATGATTTAATTTGTATTTTTGAACCATTAAACAAGCATAACTTGTTAAGGTTGACGCATACTGTGTTTGTGTATGTGTCGTAAAACATGCCAACCCTATATTTAAAATCTAAACTTGCTTTATCTTTGCATTTTTATACACAACTATCACAGCACATATCTGAATATTACGTGAGTAAAAAAAATAAGTAAATGAAGAACAGTATAGGAAATACAGTACAGATGTGAAATAAATTAAGCAAATTGGGGAAGAAAGATGAGTGGGGAACCATTATTTTTTTATTTATTGGGCATTAAGGCTGGCCATACACCAGAGTGTTTATTGGCCAGATCATCCAATAATTGGATGATCTGGCAAATAATCTCTGTAGTTATTGGGCATAATAAGTTTTTTAAACACCAAATAAATATAACAAAAACACTCTAGTATGATTATTCGGTCTTGTGACATATTTTAAGAGAGCCAATTAGCTAACTGAAGGGCTCACTTTTCTGTGAATCTCCTGCTGGGATCAGTAATCATCCCAGTGTATGGCCAGCTATAGAAATATAAAAAGCATAGATCTTGTTATAAATGTAACAAAAATATATAAATATAAGGAAATCAAAGAAATCCTTGATGACCAGAACACCAAAAGTTGTTGTTTTTTCATAAGTAGATATTCATAGAGCCTAATCTAAAATTTTAATGATCAATTTATTATTAAAATATACAATATAATGATAATATAATGAACACTGATGGTTACTATTTCTTGATCTGAACTTCTTTTAGCTGTAAAATTAGTTTTTCTGAGTACCTATTTGCATTAAATATAAATAAGTTCTAGGGTTCTAATATAGGACAGAAAAGTAAAATTACCATACAATAAATAACTGATTATTTGGTTTATTCTGTCCAGTGAAAGGATACTAATAAATAGTTGGATTAGAACCAACACACAGCACAAAGCATAAGCAATGCTAATATGTTAAATGCTACTGCAATGGTGTGGTATAGATATGCCATGTGGCTGTTGTATATATTTAGCGTAAACTTTGGGTATTTATGAATATGTTCAGGTCTTGATTGGGTAAACATTTCTCTGCCTGGTACTGGCCCTCTGGATGCAGACAATGGGCCATATTCAGAGAACCGTGTTGGCGGGGATTCTGTGTGTGTTTTTAGGATCGGATGAACTGCGCATGCGTAGTAACAAAATTTTACGCAATCTACATTGATTATACGCACGGAAGTCCATTAGGCACGGACTTGTGAGTCACACTTGGGAAATTACATTCAGAGGGGTGTGGTTGTAATCCGTCGAGAGAAAGATATACAAGATAGTGGGTGGGGAGATGCATTTAAATGACCACTTGAGTGCGAGGTTAGTTAGATACGCATGCACAGAAGTAACATACGCACGGAAATGCACACTTAAAGTTAAGAGTGCTCGAGGCACTCGTAAGTCAAGGACAACTCGTCTTTGTGAGGGGAGTGTCATGGGTGTTGCCTTGCAAGTTTGTGCGTATAATTGCGAACCTTTCGCTGACGGATCTCTGCATACGGCCCAATCACAGCAGTGAATTATGTTCATATCTGATTCTCTATATTTGTTCTGGGCATGCGCTTTGCGATGGTATGCAAGGATACTCTACTCCATAGAGCGTACGTTCCAGTCTGGCTCAGGCCAGAAATGTACACATTTCTTCAGTTGTGTTTATTTTGTATTTTTCAGGTTTGTTGAAGAAGGCTGAAGCTGGACATCCGGAACATTTTTACCGTTCTTTACACATTCTGCGCAATAAAAAAAATAATGACCTTGTAAACATCACACTGACAATTGTGTGCCTTGAGAACAGTGTAGATATTCCTGCAAATAGTGCATTGTAGAGTCTCACATAATGAATAACTCTTCACACTCTTTTCCAGACACAGCCCCTATTATCCCAACCCGCTTTCAGGTCAATGTAGTTAGTGAGGGCTATAGCAATCCTGTCTGCGAAGGAGACAAAGACCCACCACAATATGAGGAAACATCTTTTGCTGTTGAAGATAATGGGCTTAGAATGAATTATGGGCATGGAAATAGGGAGATGTACAACAATATGCTGCACAATGGAGACACTATTAAGACAGAAGGCAGTTTTCAAATATATGAAACTCATGGCAACACATACTACATGAAAACATTTGGACATAACACAATGGATGCTGTTCCCAAGATTGAGTATTATAGAAACACGGGCACCATCTCTGGGGTCAAGAAAATCCGACCGAGTCTGGCAGAAATTCACGAGCAGTTATCCAAGGTAAGATAAGTAAAGCAGTTCACTAAATGAAGCCGTTGAATTCCATGAAATGACATTTTTGGCAAATATAGTTAATCCAGGCTCTTGTTAAAACTAAAAACAGGAGGCATACTGACATGAATAGATTGTACACCTGTCCCCCAGTAATGTGATGGAAGATTGAGAAATACACATATAGGGCCAAATTTACTAAGCTGGGGGAAAGGAAATGTAGAGATGTTGCCCATAGCAACCAATCATATTATAGCTGACATTTTATAGTATGTAATAGGAAGGTGAGAGTTAGAATCGGATTGGTTGCTATTGGCAACATCTCTACATTTCCTTTCCCGCAGCTTAGTATATCTTGCCCATGGGCTTTTACCAATATAACAGGAACAGCATAAAAAACCATCCTAAAGATCAACTTGGGGGCAGGAAGTCATCCAACTCCTAGACAAAGTTCACATTTGGCTGGCTTAAGCCTGAGCAACAAATGACAATCTGTCAAGTCTTTCTTTTATCATACTAATCTAGCCTGAATCTGATTGTGACAGACAACAGAGTTGTAAGCTAAAACCTGCAGTCCAGGACAACAAGCTCCCAATCAGACATCAATACATCAGTAGTAGGACAACTGTATTTTTACTCTAAGCAGATATAACGAGATATCTTTTACATTCCACAATTGAGGTATTCTAGTGACTAATCATTAGCATTATATCATATAACAAAATTGCAACCAAGGTACAAGGAATGATTTTAGTCTGTCACAGTCTAGTTTCAAGCAGTAGCACACAGAAAGGGAATGTTTGTGTCCTTGTGACGTTTATGCTGTTGCGTTCTTGTGATTTCTGCACTAACATTCTTCTATTTCAGGTACATAATCATAAAAAAAGTTTGTTGTTACATTTCCAGAAGGTTGTGTCTGGAAACTTTCACATGGGACGTGATAAAAATACATAAATAATAAAAACATCATCTATGCAAAGTGTAGGGCACTTATTATCTAGGCATATATTAGGCCGAATAGTGTAATCTTGTGTGCATGCAGGAGAACATTGAGCCCATTGCTGTATGAATTTCCATAAATAAAATCAGCTTGGCAGCACCTGTAAATATAGAAAATGCTCATTTGCATAATGGTACATGCTGAAATGAACAAGCCGGTGTGTCAATCCATCTTCACCAAGATGACATGTTCTGATGAAGTCGGATTGACAACACCCAAATGTTGATTAGTTTACGTGAATAAATCTTCTCAAAATTGAATGTTGTCTGAGGCTTATTTCATACCCCGAGATGCAGGAACAAAGATATGTCAGCTGGTATCAGTACATATATTAGTGTTAATAAATAATGACATTTAATGAAAGAGAACCAGTCTGAGGGGAAAAGAAGCGGTTTTCCATTTTGCGAGCAATGCACTTTAGGCTTCGCATAAACTTCTGAGTACATTGCCTCAAGGATAAAAGGTTACATTCTTATTCGATAAGGAACTCAACATTATTCACACAAAAAACTGCCCAAGTGACAATCAGAGACATATTTTGAATGTACTGATTTATAGCTATATTCCACTTTGAGTTGAGTTTTGTCCCAAGGCCAAGCAAATAGCACACTAACGCTGCCAAATGACCCCATAAATATACCACTTTTCCTGCACTAAATTCTAAAGCTACATTTATGGTGGAAAATTAATCCAACCTATTGCTCGGTATAAACAACTTTCACAGGTAGATTTATTTCCCAAGAACCAGCACTGACCCTTTTTCATATAGGCCAGTGCTCATCACAAAGGACCTAAAATCAATGCAGTCTATTTTATCTCCTTATTGCGGAGATCATTTACTTGAATTATACTATTGCAAATATAGGGTAAAATTTCACAACGCTAGATTTATAGTTATGCAATGCAATTGCATTTTATTTAATAAGCTTTTTCTTGTGTCAGTCTGCCATGCACATGAAGTACACACCAAGTTATAGTTCAATAAGCTTATTGCATTTAATGCATTTAAACTAGGAAAACGTTGGTAACCAAATAAAGAACAGGCCAGATAAGCTGTGGTTTTCTGTCCGATAGAATTTTACCATGCTTGTTTTGTCACTAACTAGTTGCTGGTTACTTCACTATTGACAAACATACTTAGGTTATAGTATATATTAACATATGAATGACAAGCACATTGGGCTGGATCCTGACCTACTCATGGTCGTAGCAGGGAGTGTACGCCCAGGGCCGCCTTAACAGAATTGTAGGCCCTGGGAAAAGCAATGCACTGGGGCCTCTACCCACCCATTCCCATTTATGCCCCCTCTGTGTGGGGACACGACTGTCGTAAAAGAGGGGACAGCCCCTTTTACGTAACAGCCGGCGTACCTAACATATGTTACATACACTGACCATTACGACATCGTAAGAAGGCTGTGCGCATGTGCGTATGTACGTAATTCCCCTGTCATACTTAACCCAGAATCGGCCCCATTGTCAGCAATCTGTTCACCACAAAGGCCTAGAAACAGGGCCTGATTAAGGGCTTCAGCCACCCTAGGTAAAAATCTTAAAGCATTTACATGCCTTCTATGCTAAATTTATACATTATAGTCAAAAAAAATTTCAACCTCTCCCACTAGTGTTTACAGTATATTTAGCTACAAAAGGAATAATTTTAAACATCTAAGCTGCAGTACCGATCCAGTAGATACCCCCAAGGATCTTGTGGCGGTGCCTCTATAGTCATGTGTCCTAGTCTAATGGTTGATCAGGCACTACCTAGGAACCAGCTGTTCAGTGAAAATGTGTCATTATTTATTCTTTTTATTGTTAGTCATTTTTGTTATCATGTAATATAATATGGTATATTGCTATTCTAACACCAGTTCACTATCATTTTCACTAAGTCAAACTGCATTAAGTCCAGTCGCTTCTTAGGTGCATATCTGTAGTAATGCACCTACTGCACATGCGTAGTAGGTCCTTTACGCAATCTATGTACCAGTTCGATTATTTTAGGTAAAAAGAGGCGCCATAATGCCGCCTCGCCT
>WWET01000598.1:100395-115390 GCA_011038615.1 Limnodynastes dumerilii
GAGTTTCAGTGCGGAAGAGTGGCCTCAGTCAAGAGCAGGAGGACATAGTAGGTCCCCACCAAAATATTCTATAGAACCAGCCCTGTCTTTGAAATGGTAACATTTCTTTTAAACTCTAACTGCATATTAAACATGCAGATCGGTTCAGTATTCACAAGCACTTCACTAGCATCTTTTTGTGAAAGGTAAGTACACACGGGTAAGTCAATCAGAAATATTCCTCAACAACTGGGACAAAGAGATTTAAAGCTGTTTCAAATTTTCCCTTCTTATCTGGTACAGACATTTCCTATTCTTCTTACAGATATTGTGCTAGTAGTCACCTTCTCCATTTCCTATTCTTCTTAGACATTGGGGCAGATCCTGAACTACGCTTTTCCGCGAATTTACGTGTGGCGGACACGTAAATTCGCAGAATTGTACGCACTGCGCCTGCGCACCGCAGAAAATACGCACATTCGCGTAGCGTATTTTCTAACGTAAGGAGAATTCACGTATTGCGAACGTAAGTAATTACGTGTGGGCGTGCCAAAATTACGTTATTGAGGAATACATGCGTTTTACGTGAAGTAGGCGGGGGGGGGTATTTAAAGTGTACAGTATGGGCGTGCTAAGCTGCGTACGTTCGCGTAGTCTGTACGCACGTTAGCGGACGTATGCTGTTACGTTTGGAAAAGTTAAGGTAGGGTTTGGGTAGCGTATTTTCACGAAATACGTCCGTGCAGGGGGTGTGTTAAGGGTAGCGTAGCGAATTTACGTACACGAAAATTCGCTACGCGAACAAATGTACGGCAAACGTTGTTCAGGATCTACCCCATTGTGCTAGTAGTCACCTTCTTAATTTCCTATTCTTCTTACAGATATTGTGCTAGTAGTCACCTTCTCCATTTCCTATTCTTCTTACAGATATTGTGCTAGTAGTCACCTTCTCCATTTCCTATTCTTCTTACAGATATTGTGCTAGTAGTCACCTTCTCCATTTCCTATTCTTCTTACAGATATTGTGCTAGTAGTCACCTTCTCCATTTCCTATTCTTCTTACAGATATTGTGCTAGTAGTCACCTTCTCCATTTCCTATTCTTCTTACAGATATTGTGCTAGTAGTCACCTTCTCCATTTCCTATTCTTCTTACAGATATTGTGCTAGTAGTCACCTTCTCCATTTCCTATTCTTCTTACAGATATTGTGCTAGTAGTCACCTTCTCCATTTCCTATTCTTCTTACAGATATTGTGCTAGTAGTCACCTTCTCCATTTCCTATTCTTCTTACAGATATTGTGCTAGTAGTCACCTTCTCCATTTCCTATTCTTCTTACAGACATTGGGGTAGATCCAGAACTCCGCTTGCAATACGTTTACTCGCGTAGCGTATTTTCGCGTGCGTACCTTCTATACACTCCCCTTGGCACACCCCTTGAATGTACATATTTTTTCCGAGATCCGCTTTCCAAACCCTACCTTAACCTTTGCCCATGTAACCGATGTCATCCGCTCACGGACGTATGGCCAACACGTATTTACACAGCTAAGCACGCCCACACTGTACACTTTAAATACAAACCCCCGCCTACATAGCGTATTTCTGACGTATTTTAGACTCACGTAAAATTGGCACGCCCACATGTAAGGATTTACGTGACACATACGCGAATGGCCCATATGTTTACATTTACGCTACGTTACGGAGCGTATTTTCTATGTTGCGCATGCGCAGTACTTACCAAAACGCGATTTTACGTCTCTGCCACTGCATGCGCAGTAGCTATTGTTCATTGAATTACGTCCGTCTATGGAAGACGGACGTAGTTCTGGATCTACCCCATTGTGCTAGTAGTCACCTTCTCCATTTCCTATTCTTCTTACAGATATTGGGCTGGATCCAGACCTTGTTAAGTGCATGAACTTAGTTACTCAAAGGCTAAACCATGTTGATTTCAGGGGAGTCATTTAATCTGTTGCAAGCAGTATTAGAGTTGAGAGGTGATGTTTCCTATCCCAAGTCTAAATAACAGTGTGATAGTAAATCTGGTCAGTATCTGTGTGCAGTAAGCAATTCTCTGCATACAAAGAATATAATTAACTTGGCTCCCCTTGAAATCAACATGGTTTAGCCCTTGAGTAACTAAGTTTATGCACTTAATAAGGTCTGGATCCAGCCCATTGTGCCAGTAGTCACCTTCTCCATTTCCTGTTCTTCTTACAGACATTGTGCTATTACTCACCTTCTCCATTTCTTTCTGACTTATTTAAAGTCTTTTTGACAGTTATAACCTCAGTAGACAAAAATCGCCACTAGCAACCTGTCCAAGTTATTTCACATATGAATTTAGTGAATGGTTCCCCAACTGCCAAGTTCCATGAGCAGGACTGTTTGTTTGTCCTGTTGTTTCTCCAGGCAACAACAATACCTTTTTAAATTGTTCAATGGTTAAATGCTTAACAGAATCAATAAACAAAAACATAACAAGTTGGCTGCGTGAAACACCTTTAATATCTAACTTGATTGAAGTGACTCCTGTTTATGCATAGATTATTCATTTCCTGGCATACACAATTCTCAGTAGAGGAAATTGCTGGCAAGGAGAACTAGAGGACAATTGCCCCATGGACTGCTTCTTTTGTTAATTATGAGAGCTTGTGGAAAAGAAAGATAGAGCTTCAATCACTTCCCTTACTTTACTCTGAAAATTTGATTTTGGCCAAAGAATATATTATTTATTAGTGAAGGGCTTCACTAACCAATACCAGAAATATCAAAGCAAATTGCCCAACAGGCCTTCAATTAAGCAAACAGATACCAACATTTTCTTGCAAGAGAAAGCTGCTACTAGTTGGTAATGAATAAGAAACTATATTGTTTTATAGGCAGCTTGCTATTGTTGGCATATGGGTCAAAAATCTTCCACCTTTCCTAGGCATTTGAAATTCAACATCAGTCTGTTCATGTTAATTAACAGTTGGGTATCCAAAAAACTTATGTCTATTTTTTATTTCTGTTTTGTTCCATTTAATAAATATATTGTCTGTTTTAGGTGGAGCGTACTATCTTATTTCAAGAAGTCTGGGGCCTGAGTTTGGTGGATCCATAGGCCTTATCTTTGCCTTTGCCAATGCTGTTGCAGTCGCTATGTATGTGGTTGGGTTCTCAGAAACTGTGGTGGATCTTCTTAAGGTGAATGCTTTGACCTTTGGGAAATATGATTCAGTAGAAGTATAGACGCCACTTAACTTGCATTACTTTTATGCCACTTGATGGTAATAAACAATTGAAGTATATTGTTTTATTACAGTTATAGTTTTCTTTCAACTTCTGCATGTTCCTTCTATGTCCTTCTTAACTTATGTCAATGACATTACATGTAGCTGAAAGTCATTAAAAGTTAGGCTTCTGCTTGAAGAACTTTAGTTTAGCATTACTTGCAGTCATTTGTTTTGAATACATATTATTGTGATGGTTTCTGAGTATTACTTGATTATCCTGGCATACAATGGCTAATGGTAAGTATGTATAATGTAGTAGGACACTTTTTTTTTACTGAATTTCTCCAAACAGATCTGTAGTAGAGTCAAACACTAGGAGCTTACATATCAATGGAATTTGCTCCTGGCTTCATTCCCTTCCTTCTTCCTTCTTTCCTTAAGTCTTTAACTTAAATTTCCATCATATAACTTTCTTTAATCAAATTAATAATGAATTAGTGTCAAAACTTTGTACATTTTGGGGGTGATTTAGAGATGCGACTGCGAAAAGATCGCAAATATACACACCTTAGTTAAGATCTTAGCAGGTTACAGCCCACTGCATACAGTCACTCTTCTTGCAAACAGCGGCGGATCTTAAAGTTAGACCACCATTGACTAGCCCTAAGTCTGCGCTTTCATTTGAGATCTTAAGGGAAGTAGTTGCGGTTATTTGCGATCCTAAGTGTCTGCCTGCGCCCACTTTCCCTCATCTCCCTGCCTCCCCCCGCCCATTTACATGTAAATCCTTAAGATCTTAAACTTTCGCAGCACTTAAAATCTTAAGTACTTGCGATCGATTTAAACTTACGCTCTTAGCGAATTTACGCTCCTAACCGCTACGTAGACGGCGTTGCACTATTACTACGCATGCGCAGTAATGCAAATTTTCTAAGATCCTAAATATACGCTCCTAAGTGGCGTGAAAATCGTATCTCTGAATCAGCCCCTTTATGTCTACAGTATAAACAATACCTTTGCACTACTGTTACATATTGTCGAGACTGATCTCTCACACTGTTTACTATAAATCATTACACTGTTCTATTGGGCTATTGGCTTGGTTTATCAACTTGCCATAAATACATGAAATTTCCATATATACATGTTGCCATATATGTATGTATGTGTCTCCTATCAATGTGCTGTTTCCAGACTGCAACAGTTGTCATCATTGAAGAGACTTACAAATGGGGAGGTAGCTTTATACTTAAGACATCCATCCATAGTAAGGTCTTAAGGTTTTTGTAGCAGCCAGCAACCATAAGAAACTAGAATCAACACACTTTACTCCTAACTGTGGATATATTTAACATTATATATCATTTATAAATCTACCAACATTCTCAGCTAGGGGCTGACTTACTGGAGGAGCACAGGGCAGCAACAGATACAGTGCTGATGGTTAAGCACAAATGTAGATTATATGTTGCAGTAGCTTGTTATTTAGCATGCTAGTATGTATAAATAATGTACACTTAATGAATGAATTAATGAATTGATCTATTTGCCACAGGCCAGTGATGCTCTCATGGTCGATGAAATGAATGACATTAGGATTGTGGGGACCATAACGGTAATCTTACTGCTTGCCATCTCTGTAGCTGGCATGGAGTGGGAAGCAAAGGTAACAGAAATATTTGGGCATGAGAAGCAATAATATATAAAGCTTTTGTCCAACTACATTTTACATAATACATGTACATAGCGGAACATGCCCTAAATACCAGGTTTGTCATTTTATTGAGTCTAAAATGGATATTTAGTTGTGGTGGGTGCAGCATGCAGCCATAGAGAAGCTAATGGGAGATAGGTAGTGTGTTTGTTGTTAGGGCTAAAGGGAAGAACAGTATAAGATAACCCTATGAAATGTTCTAGGCGAACTCTCCTTTATTTTTTGTCTACTTTTATTTTACTGTATTGAAAAATACACTTACAGTTAATTTTTTTTAATATATGAAATAAAAAAATGTCATGATAAATTACAATGATAGGTGGTTTTTTTTTTAGAACAACATATTCAGAGAAACTAATGACCAAAATGGCCAATGACTGTGCAAGGACTATACCAGTAAATAACAATGACAGTAGATGTATGTGACTGTCAATAATAACAAGCCTTTACATACTCAAAAGAGAGCTAGCGTTACCGGCCATGACCTTACATGTACTGTACTGTCTAGATCCTGTGAAGAGTGGCAGGGGATTCTAAATGGCATAAAAAAGTGTTCTTAAGTTTTTCCGTGCAACACTTAAATGCCCTATTGAAAGTCATTTAATGAGACATTGTGTAATGTGAACTTTGCAACGTAATTAGTTTATTTAGCAATAGTTACCAATGGTTCATAAAACTTAACCTTCACTACTGTAGATGCTTAACGTAAACAACTTTGCGATGATACAATGGACCAGCATGCTATGACTTCTTTGTCCTTGCTGTATAAATAACTTGTCTTTGCAATATTACCAAAAAAGCAGCCAAACTATACATTTACCATAAAGAACTCCTTTACTAAACTGTTTATAGGGCCCAATATTTTCAACATTTTAAATTGATCTTCGTATACACATTAATCACTATTTAGGGAATAAAATTAGACAATGATATTATCATATAGCTCTCCTAAGCTATAGTTCCCACAAGTCTCCTTACCTTCTGTTCATTATACATAATTTGCATTATCAGTGTATGTTACTTTTAAGTGTTTCTGTTTCATCTGAGAGAACTTTTTATTTATTTATTTATTGTTATTATTTATTTATTTACTTTACTAATACATATGTTCTCTTCTGTAATTCAAGACTCAGGTTGTTTTGCTGGTTATATTGCTCATCGCAATTGCCAATTTCTTTATTGGAACTGTTATTCCTACCACAAAGGAAAAAAATGCACAAGGATTCTTTAATTATCAGGGTAAGTAAACAGTAGACAAACAGATCCATTTTTCACAATTTACATTTCCTAATTACAGATCTGATCTAGAAGGGTTGATAGAAGGGTCTGTATGAAAATTTGTAGGAATGCTGTTTCAGCATTAGAGTCACAATTGCCGAATCTGAATTTATGCAAAAGCATGGACAGTGCAGAAAATGCACAGCTTGCATCCAATGTAGGTGTTTATCTTAATTTTGTATCAGCTTCTACATATATCCATGGTATACATTGGGGACCTGATCCAGTAGGGGTGTGGGTCGGTGATAAAAATTGCCCTTTCCCAAAAGAGCCGTTTTATAGCAGCCAATTTTAAATTGGCTCTGGTATCAATTGCTCTTGTCCTGCTGAGGACAAGCAATTGAAGATCCTGAAGAAGAATCTGCAGTGGAGAGAGTTGAGTATTTATCCTACCTCCAACCCTTATCGTAATTCTGACCGTAACCCTCCCCTTCCATTACCCTAACCCTCGCTTCCTGCAGCCTAAGCCTAAAACTCCCTTCTCCACAAAATAACCCTAAGACTCCCTTCCCCGCAGCCTGACCATAAGACTCTCCTACCCACAGCCTGACCCTAAGACTCCCTTCCCCACAGGCTGACACTAAGACTCACCTCCCTGCAGCCTAACCCTAAGACTCCTCTACTGCAGCCTAACCCTAAGGCTCATCATAGACTACTAATCCCCATAGACTTCCCTATAATACTCACCTGTCCGGTCTGCAGCAGTGGTTTTCGAATTAATGAATGGGTAAGTATGCCGAAAAATACATTTGGCATACTTACACCTTCATTAATAAAATCTTCTAATTAGCACTATTTTCAAAATAGAGACAGACAGAATTTAGCTTTTGGCTGTCTATTTCGGAAACAGCATTTTCGTGCCTGTGACTGCATCCCGATCAAGAGCTGCGCTGCTGTATGTTTTTTATACGTAAGCGCAGTGAAAAACAGCTCTGAGCATGTGCAGAACAGGAGCAAGGACAGAAAGATAGGTGCAGTGCTGCCCAGCTGTCTGTGGTCACGTCTGTGCGCTCTGGATTGGGAGTTCTACTACATTAAATTAAAAAAGTGTAAAAAGTCGGATTCCCCGCGCTTCCACCTAAAATTTTACACCAACTCAGAGCTAGTGTAAGTATAAAATGGAGACTATTTTAATTCATTAAATGGCTCTCCTTTTAGTAAAAAAAAAAATTTGCCCTACACATGTTTTTAAATTATATATATTAAACTGAAACACCAAATAATTATTAAAACACTGTTTTAAACTTCAAATTCACAATCCTTATTATTTTAATTTTTTTAAGCCTGCTAAGCAGCATTTTGTAACTTTTACTAGCCAGACATTATGGAAAACACTGTATTATTTTTTTAAAGGGTTTGACATTGATTATAATGTTAAAAATAGAAAAAAACTAATTTGTAACATGTAAACTAACTATAGGCTGCTGTGATTAAACCTATACACATCCATTTACATGTTGTAAAAAAAATGCACATTTTCTGTACGTTTTATCCATTTGCAAAAATCGCAGCTATGGATAGGACGCAATCAGACCGGGCAGCAGATTTGCGCATCCGCTGCCTTAGAACTCTGGATCAGGTCCCTATCCACCACCTTGTATCCAGCTGTATTTTCCTGTTTCTTTGTAAAGTGACGTATTCTGTGCCTTTACATGTAAAGGTCACTTGATGACAGATCAGAAATACTTCACAGCTACAATCTAACTTATGTTTACAATATTATTGCAGGCCGGGTGAACTGTGTATAATAAGAAAAAAATTATTTTATGGCTGAATTTCTTTTTATCTCTTTATGTACTAAGAGTAATTTTGTCACAGGGGCTCAGTGTGGAATCTCATTTCATTATGTATTATGGTCATAAACACTTGTAGGATAGCAGGTGGATACAAGCCATAATCAGTGACTGAACAGTAACAAGCAATAAAATATAGCCTCAAAAACTTACGGAGTATAAGAGATAAACACTAAAACTACCAGCTGAAGTTTATGGGTTACTTAACTCTCTGTCCTGTGTGAATTCCACTGATCACTATCTTTATGCATTGTACACACATTGTTGAGTTGCAGGTTAATAAATATTTACATTTTATTTTTCTTACAGCTTCAATATTTGCTGAAAATTTTGGTCCAGACTTCAGGAATGGAGAAGGATTTTTCTCTGTCTTTGCAATTTTCTTTCCAGCAGCCACTGGAATTCTTGCGGGGGCAAATATTTCTGGTGATTTGAAGGTACGTGTTTGATGTGCTCATTACCATAAATTCCTTTGAATTTTTAGAAAGTGCTTTTTCTGTACTAGATCAGACCAATGAAGAGCAGCAATCATTACAATCATTAAGCCTATGGTTTCTAAATACTCCAACATAGTGGTCCGGATTCAACATAATGGGCAAGCTGCTTGTGCCTCCTCCCCTTATTCATACATTATACATATACATTATTACTGTCAGGGGCAGGAACGCACCCCTCATCTGCCGTTATTGCAGCCCCCTATCATTTTTCAACGTAAAGGTTTTTAAATCCTAGCTGCGTAAAGCACTGCAGCTAAAAAACAGGGATATATGAAGAGGATCCTACAATCCTCTATAAAGTCCAGAACAACGAAAAAAAGTATATAAACTCCTGATTGGCGCTGTGCAAAATAGTCAACAGTCACTAATAAATAAATAAATAAATCGAACTAATGGATAAATATATCTAACTATCGGCAGGTGTACAGACCAGGCTGTGCTGAGTCTCCGACGCTCCAAATTCACATATACATAAGTGGAGGCATAAGGAGGGAGAAAAAACAATAGTGAATAGACAAATCATTTATTCACACATATAGTCTTGGATAAAATGAAACACTGGTTAAAAATTACAAGAGAAAACAATCTCAAAATAAAGTGCTGACAGTGGAAGTAGGCAAAGTTCGTACCCATTGGTCAGGGATATAAGCAAGTCTGGTATCCTCTCTGGTGGACGGAAAAAGCCAGGGCGTCGTCAAGGTGGAAACTGCAGAAGGACCGATAGCTGACCGATGTGGAAAGCAGACTGCACTGCCGTTCTGCGAATTCAGATCACCTCTGCGGTGATCCATTAGTTAGATTTATTTATTAGTAACTGTTCAATATTTTGCACAGCGCCAATCAGGAGTATATATTCTTTTTTCCCTATAATTTCTCAGCCCTTATTGCAGCCCCCTCATAAGTTTCAGTCCTTATTACAGCTCCCTTATAATTTTTTTTATAATTGTGCCCCTTGTAATGTCCAGCCTCCATGTCTGCCCCATGTAATGTCCAGCCTCCATGTGTGCCCCTTATAATGTCCAGACTCCATGTGTGCCCCTTATAATGTTCAGCCTCCATGTCTGCCCCTTATAATGTCTAGCCTTCATTGTCATTGTCTGCCCCTTGTAATGTCAAGCCTCCATTGTCTGCCCCTTATAATGTTCAGCCTCCATGTGTGCCCCTTATGTCCAGCCTTCATTGTATGCCCCTTATAATGTCCAGCCTCCATGTGTGCCCCTTATAATGTCTAGCCTCTATTATCTGCCCCTTATAATGTTCAGCCTTCATGTGTGCCCCTTATGTCCAGCATCCTTGTAATGTCCAGCTTCCATGTGTGCCCCTTATGTCCAGCCACCATGTCTTCTCTTACTTACCTTTGACGTCTTCTCCCTTCCTCTGCGGCGCTCTGTCCCCTCTGTCCCACGTTGTTAAAAGCCCTGTTGCATACACAGCGCGGCAGGGGCTTTTAAAAGAAATAAAATAACAACTTTGTCCTGAGAGAGTCTCGGGACAAGTTGTGAGTTGGGCAGGACAGCAGGACAGTCCCCCGAAAGCAGGACTGTCCCGCTGTAATGAAAAAGGTGCCGTTCCAGTGCGTCTGACGTGAAAAAAGGCCCTGGTCAGGGGTGCACACAGGGTGACATTGCTGTCATTGGCATACACAGGGTAACATTATCACTGTCAGGTACACACACAGGGTGACATTATCACTGTCAGGTACACACTCAGGGTGACATTATCACTGTCAGGGGCACACACAGGGTGACATTATCACTGTCAGGTACACACTCAGGATGACATTATCACTGTCGGGCACACACAGGATGACACTATCGCTATCGGGCACACACACAGGATGACATTATCGCTGTTGGGCACACACACAGGATGACATTATCACTGTCGGGCACACACACAGGATGACATTATCGCTGTTGGGCACACACACAGGATGACATTATCACTGTCGGGCACACACACAGGATGACATTATCGCTGTTGGGCACACACACAGGATGACATTATCACTGTCGGGCACACACACAGGATGACATTATTGCTGTTGGGCACACACACAGGATGACATTATCGCTGTCGGGCACACACACAGGATGACATTATCACTGTCGGGCACACACACAGGATGACATTATCGCTGTTGGGCACACACACAGGATGACATTATCACTGTCGGGCACACACACAGGATGACACTATCGCTATCGGGCACACACACAGGATGACACTATCACTGTTGGGCACACACAGGGTGACATTATCACTGTCAGTGGTATACAAGATGTCAAGTCCCGCAGTAGCGCTGTGATGCATGTTTCTTTTAATGAAATATATTCCTTTAATACTAGGTTTGTTAATGGCTTTTTTTTAGTACATCAGAATGATCAATTAAGTGCTTGTACAAAGCAAAACCCCAATTTCCATAATACATAACAGTGAAATAACCATGTACATGTGTTTGGATTGCTGGAAAGAGAACGTATCTGCATTGTACGTGACTGTTGTGTCGTACGCAAAGCACACAGACACATTTGTGCACCAATGCAGAGCTGCACTTCGGTTTGCATGTGGATGGTTCTTAAACTTCCCATTATTTCCATGGGGAGCTCCCTTTTTCATGGAACAAAAGAGAGATCCAGTGCTCCAAACAAACAAGGCACCTCCTATAGGTAAGCTCACCTATAGGAGGTACCTTGACGCTGGGCAGGTGAGCTTAACCCAATATAGCTATATTGTGAACTAAACTTACTTTTTATGTATGTGCTGACACAGTGTTATTTAATGTTTGTTTGGAGCGTCAGACCTGTCTTTTGTTCCTTGTAGTTACACAGTGGTCACTTTGGTTCTTGGCTGCACCTTTCCATTTATATATACACTTGCACACATTTCCTATATTGTATTTGAAGCACTGCTGTGGGCTCTATTTACTATTATTAGTGCCTTGAGCGCTAATGATAGCAACTAGGCTCGCTGTGCCTCGCAGCGAACCTAGCAGGACCACGGTGAGTATTTATTAATACTTACCCCTCCGGCGAGGTCCCACGGCGGTCAGCCATTTGCTGACATTGGAGTCCCAGCGCATGCGCAGTAGATGCCTATTGGGAGTTTGAAAATTTCTCAAAAGGCAAGCTCACTGCGCATGTGCCGGGATCAGAGACAGACGCACGCCTGGGCAGGTAAGTTTAAAAGCTTCAGTTTCTACTTTTTTGTGGGTTTTTTTTTTATTAAATGTGTTTATTAGTTAAAAATTTGAAATAGTTAATGTATATTTTTTTTTACTTAGATTTTAATGTTTTTGTACTTAACTGTATTCCAGCGGTCTCCCAATATGTACCCCCCTCTTCCTCCCCCAATAACAGCTATTAGGGGGTGGAAAAGGGGGGTATATTGGGAGATCGCTGGAATACTTACCCTAACGCCTCTTCAGATGGCGTTATTTAGTAAATACCGGCCTGCATTCATTAGAGTGGGCCGGCGATCCAGAGTGTTCCCGCATTCAGTGGGCCGGCGATCCAGAGTGTTTAATGCGATCGTTGCCATGGTTTTCATGACGATGATAGCATTGTAAATAGCTAACTCTTCGTTTTCATATGATAAAGCCCATTTTCACACGAAAACGGGCTTTATGATATGAAAACGATCTTTGTAAATAGAGCCCTGTGTTTTCTTGTTACTTTCCCTTTTTCATGTTTGAGTCTGGAATAGGCCCAAACAGTAGAATAGCCAGAGTTTACACCTTCAAGTTCTAGCTTGGCACTGGTGAAAATCCCATTTATACAACATAGTATAAACCCTAGAACATTCCAATAAATACAAGTGTAAGGTCCTTTTATATGACCCTGAACATGTGGTTGATTTGTAGATGCTCTCTGATTGACTTCTTCATGCTCTGTGATTATTTATATTTTCTTTATACTAGTCAACAAAAATGAGGTGTGAGTCACCTAGTAACACTTTTTTTTTCAGGATCCACAAGGAGCTATCCCTAAAGGAACCATGTTGGCCATCCTTATCACTACTGTTGCTTATATCGGGGTAGCTATATGTGCAGGTAAATGTACATTAGCTTGTGTTGGGTTATGGAAAAACAGATTTTGGTCCGTATTCACAGATCCGGTTTTACGGTGGATTGTGAGCGGATTAACTGCGCATATGTTGTAACTTTTTTTATGCAAATTACGTAGTATTTACACATGTAAGTACTTTAGGCACGGACTTGTGAATCGCACTTAGGGACACGTATGGAGAGGCGTGGTTTTAATCTGGACGGTAGAAGTTACGTGAAAGTAGAAGGGGGGAACCATTGGGGCATTTGAGGGCATGGTTAGATAAATATGCACGTACGTAACACACGCGCTTAAGTACACACGTAGAGTTAGGGGGGGCCCTATGGAGGCGAAAGTCACCAAAAAAACGTCCGTGCGAGGGGAGTGTTATGGGTGTTTCCTTGCTATGTGCGTGCGTAAAATGCGCACAAGTAAATATGGATCTGTGAATCTGGTCCATGGTTTGCTGGTACAATGTTATTTTCCCTGAAAGATCATCGTACGGCTGCTGAATGTATTTGAGAAAGCGGCAGTGATGCGACTACTGTAGCCTCGAAGAGCCATCCGCCGACAGCTAACTCAGGGGTACAAACGTATTTAAAACAATAACATAAACTAGAACTAAGAGGACATAGTGATATATTTAAATGGAACCAATTTCTTCATAGTTTATGCTGTTATTTCAAAGTTACACAAATATGTAATCAATTAAAATGCATAAATGAATAACTATAAATCAATAGTCACATCTAACTACAAAACTGATACCACTTTTTGGCTTTCCCTTAAAAACCCTTTCTATTGTTAATTAGTACCATTGTAACCCAGGTGGTATATTACCAAAAAGTTGTTGTAAATGTGTGTTATTGTGTGTTATTATTTTCTACTTGAAGTAGAAGCTAAACTGCTATTTTACAAAAGATGAAGGAACACGCACATAGCATCGCACTCTTTGTTTCTCTATAGCTGCATGTGTTGTCCGGGATGCCACTGGGAGCATGAATGACACAATTACCTCTCTCATAAACTGCAATGGGTCAGCCGCCTGCAGCCTTGGTTATGATTTCTCCGTATGTGAAACTCAGAAGTGCAAGTTTGGACTGATGAATAACTTTCAAGTGAGTATCGATCTCTGGAATCTAAAACAGCAGTGTGTATTGTATTAGGCATAAAACATAATGGGGCATTTTATAGCGTATGTTTGTTGTTGCCAGTAACTTTCTATTTAGCTTCCTAACTCTGTTTATGAGTCACCATAATTCATAAGAGCAATACAGTTTAGATACATTTCATCAATGAACAATTATGCTTTATTCTGACGTTGTTATTTCTTTTTTGTGTTACTTTTACTCTGTAACATAGTCATAGAATGTTTTGTCTCCATTAATACAGAGACTAGAATCATGCCTAGTAGTGGTAGCTGTCTGGTTTGTAAGAGATAACACAGCTTAGAAGAGACACCACGTGACCATACAGCTCATTAATATAATGCATAATGCAAATATGGAAGAAAGAAGAAAGTTTGTGTAATAGTATAGCTGCCCTTCCATTCTTATTTGCTAATATCTTGGGTCAGGAGAGATTTTTCCAGATTGAAGGTTGCTACATCTGGCTCAGTTTCTATTATAAATATAGGGATGGTGGGAGATATTACTATGTAATATTCATATCACTAGAATTGGCACAGCTGTTTTGGCATTGTTAGGATCGGCACAGCCTTGGCACACAGCATGGCATGTTTTCTCTTATTTTTCTATAGGTAATGAGTATGGTGTCAGGATTCGGCCCTCTGATCACTGCTGGCATTTTCTCCGCCACCCTGTCTTCAGCTTTGGCATCTCTTGTCAGCGCACCCAAAGTTTTTCAGGTACAGTAAAAACAAAGATTTTTCAGTCATACAAGAACATACGTGTGCCGTGTGCACTAATTGCCATTTTTTAGTGATCTGCGTGTGCGCATTGGCAGGTGTTATGCATCGGATCTCACTACAAACATAGTTGATTTCCAAATGTGCACAACTCTGTACAATAGGGCATGACTATAATCCATACGTGGCACTTCCGCACATACAATTCCTTCTTCTGTAAAGCAATACGCACAGAGAAGTTAAGGTAGGGCTTTGGATGTGTAAGTCAGCTAAATTCCGTCTGTCAGAGGGGAGTGTCATGAAAGTGAACTTTCCACATAAGTGCGAACTTTTGCTAATTTGTGTGTTCTAAAAGCACTCTTAAGTCTGAATACGGTCCATAAATATCAAACCAGTAACACTAAAAGATAGTACGTAAAATATGAAAAAAAAAACTATATTTCTCAGATAATATAAGCATACAAACATCTAAATAAATTTTATCTGCACTATATCACAGCTCACAGTAATTCCCCATTCATATATCTCCAGCCTCCCAGTAATTCCCCATTCATATGTCTCCAGCCTCCCAGTAATTCCCCATTCATATGTCTCCAG
>WWET01000598.1:118168-142528 GCA_011038615.1 Limnodynastes dumerilii
TTCCCTACAGGCTCTCTGCAAGGATAACATTTACAAAGCACTTCACTTTTTTGCCAAAGGACATGGAAAAAACAATGAACCAATCAGAGGATACGTTCTTACATTTATTATTGCCGTTGCCTTTATTCTGATTGGTGAGTAAACCTCACTTTTACTGTGATCAGACACATTTCACAGATAACCTGAATAGCATTGCAACTAAGGATTCATGCCTGAATACATTTAAGTTGGAATCCCCACATATTTGGTTATAAAATCTTGATATTACTGTTGTAAAATTCTACTCAAGTTAGTTATGCAAAAAATAAAAATATTTATAACTAATAAATTGCAAATGCAGATAAAATACAAGAAATACCTAAATAGCACAAGTGATTAGTTGCTTAAAAACGCTGTGCTGCTTTGAATAATGAAATTGCAATCTGAAATCTGTGTATAAAGTACAATGTAGCAGTTTCTTTCTTAGATCATCAATAAAGTGCTATAACTATTAATGAATTAATCAACCAGTAAAGCGCAATGAATGCAATCAGTCTTTTTTAGTGGTGATGCATTGACGTTGTGCATCTGCCCAGCGCATGCGCAGATTGGCAAAACTGCCGATCTTACGCATACGGCGGCGGCCATAGTTCTGAATCAGGCCCCATGTGTGTGCATTACAGTAACAGGAAACAGCATACCTCAGCCTAATTTATTACTACAGTATATATACCCTGCTTTCTACTGCTATCCTTCCATAATAGTATGAGCATAGAACAGGGCATTATTACAGTTATGCACCACTAAGTATAATGCACTCCCCTTGCACGTAACTTAGCTGACTTAGTGTTCACAACCCTGCCTTAACTTTTCCTTGCATATCTCCGGTACTGCCTTGTCGTACGTAAGCGCCTAACCCAACCCATACTGTACAATTTACATGCCCAAAATGCATATATTTGGCGTGCATAGGGATGTCTTGCCCACAATGCGTATATTTGGCGTGCATAGGGATGTCATGCCCACAATGCGTATATTTGGCGTGCATAGGGATGTCATGCCCACAATGCGTATATTTGCCATGCATATGGAATTTAATGCCCAAAATGCTTATACATGCCCACAATGCGTATATTTGGCGTGCATAGGGATGTCATGCCCACAATGCGTATATTTGGCGTGCATAGGGATGTCATGCCCACAATGCGTATATTTGGCGTGCATAGGGATGTCATGCCCACAATGCGTATATTTGGCGTGCATAGGGATGTCATGCCCACAATGCGTATATTTGGCGTGCATAGGGATGTCATGCCCACAATGCGTATATTTGGCGTGCATAGGGATGTCATGCCCGGAGTTACTACAAGTTACCTACAATCAGAGTTAAGATGTGTAACATCTGCTGTGTGCATGTGCAGTGCACTCCCACAGTCAGATTTAGGCATGAAGCATATGTAAATTAGCTGTCGTTATTCATTCTGGACCAGGCCCAATAAAGGGCGTTATTCTGAGTGCATATTTTTAGAGTATGTTCTATGTTAAAATAGAAGAACACAAAATAATGGCTTGTGACTGAGGGCTGGATCCAGAATACCATATGGCACTGAATTGCTCAAGCTGCTTGCGAAATTTGGCTGAATATCTGGCAATACGCATGCGCAAGCCAGATGTTCTGCAACGGATCTCCAGACGTACAGAACTTAGGAGGTCCATCAGACAGAGCGTCGCATCCCCTCCACCCAACTAAACTCCTTAAGGTGGGAGCATTCAAATTTTACAGTGTAGACTGGGTTTTAGCATCCCGCGTGGATCAGCGTTTGGAAGGATCCCTACGACCAACATTAGTAAACCTGTAACGACTGCATATTTGTCAGCAAAGACTAAGGGCCAGATTTACTAAGCTGTGGGAAAGGAAAAGTGGAGATGTTGCCCATAGCAACCAACCAGATTCTAGCTGGCATTTTCTAGTATGTAATAGGAAAGTGAGAGCTAGAATTTGATTGGTTGCTGTGGGCAACATCTCCACGTTTCCTTTCCGGCAGCTTAGTAAATCTAGCTCCAAGTAGTACATTGTGTAAACACATCATCACTGTGTATTCTACCCCCTCACATCACCATTCATAACTCCTACAGTCGTTACATTCTGTATGATTAAAATTCCGGTATTTAGGAGGTGCCCATTTTCTAGGCATCTAGGCACAATCACAAAGCATTGCAAAAAATAAAAATGAGCTTGAAATTCATTTCTCTCTTTGTTCTCTTACAAGAACATCTCTTCCAAATTCTCTCACATGATTTGCCATTCACTGTCTAATTATCCTAACAGGAATCCTCTATGGATCATCATATTTATTAAGTTAATAAGTTACTATACCACTTGGTTAAGCTTTATTTTATTCCCAATGAATTGGTGCTCCCTGAAACTAAGTCAAAAATCTATATTGCCTTATGAAGACTATTGTAATTCAGCTAAATTTTGAAACATTCACTATTTGTTTTAGATTAGTGGTAGTAGACACAGCCGGGTCTGAAAAATGCCTGTATGAGGGTAGCTCACACCACACTCCATCTAACACATATGCGGTGCTGTCCTCTGCTGGCCACACTACCCCTTCACCCCCTTGTGGGCAGAAGACAGCTGTTACACTAAATTGCTAGCTGCTTGCAAGTAATTTATAAACAGTGCTGTCTTTAAGCTTCTGACAGCTTTGTCTTGTCACTCCTGGCTGACACAACCTCTGTGAGTGCAGGTTTGGGGGCTATCTTGGGGCCATTCTCCTCTGGGCCCTATAACTGCTGTTTCTCCTGCATCAATGGTAATTGTGCCACGGCTGTCTCATATGGACCCTTCCTCATAAATTAATCTGAAGTACAAATTCTTTTCCCTAACTTTTGTGGGAGTTTGGATCCAACCCGTATTGTTTATTTTCTAATTAAATTTCATAAACACAAAAGGATGATTGAAAAATAAATTAGTTTCCACACGTACTTGTACAAAATAAGATGAAATTATACATTGACAGTACTGATAATATGTAAGTACAACATGTAACTATAGATCTTGGTTTAAAATGCTCTTTCTCTCTTATAGCGGAGCTGAACACTATTGCACCCATCATCTCCAACTTCTTCTTGGCCTCTTATGCTCTGATCAATTTTTCATGTTTCCATGCTTCCTATGCAAAATCTCCAGGTCAGTAAAATGAACACTCAAGAAGCACTAACTTTGGATGTGATGTTACATAATGCAATATCCGGATTATATGGAGACTATATTGGAAATGTGACAATAATTCATTTAGGGGTCCATTGCGTCAAAATAAACCCATAAAATACTCCATGAAAACTGGCTAGTGTTATCTTAAATATGGTTCCATTCACAAAATGAAAAAACATTCCTACAGTGAGCATGGCAGGTCATTGTGTTAAAACTATATATCATACATTTTTGGGGAAATTATGGTGGGTATTCAGAATGAAAGGTTGAATAAAATACAATAAGTACATTAAAATGAAAATATATGTTAAGAACAAATCTTAAATGAATGAGCAGAAGCTGACATACTCATCCTGGCCCGGATTCACAACACCGTACGTGTTGCACATACGTTCTTAAAATACCGATAGTAGCTACTGCGCATGCGTAGTAACTATTTTACGTAATCTATGTAGCGTTTTTTGTTACGTAGATTGCGTATAAGCAGTCTTTAAAGACCACATATACGCAATCTATGCAACGAAACTATACGTAAATTACGTAAAATAGTTACTACACATGCGCAGTAGCTACTGTCGGTATTTTAAGACCGTGGGCTGCATCCAGAACAATGCCCGTCGCCCATATCTACATAATCTACACAATCTACATAAGGAAGCGATACATAGATTACATAAATTAGTTGCTACGCATGCGCAGTAGCTAATTTCGCCATCTGACGGACGTATTTAGGGGCGACGGACGTTGTTCTGGAGCCAGCCCTGTATGTGAAACACGTATGGTGTTGTGAATCCAGGCCGTTGTCTGCAATATCTAGTCACAGGTCAGCGTGCTGAACTACAGTACTTGTCCTGAGAGATGGCTTTAGCACACCCCTTTGTACTGTAAGCAGAATATGCAGTGACGGGAAAGTCAATACACTTCCTACAAAGTATATTTCTAAAAAATATTTCCACATTACTGTATTGATTATGCATTCCAAAAGTTGACAGAATATTAACTAAGCCTGTGATACTAACATGAAATTTAATGGTGATATTGGCAAGAAACAATTACTTTGGGGATAAAGGGAATTAAAAAAGACATTACGCTGTAATAGTAAGTAAATTTTTCTAAAGCCAGGATTTTGTGTTTGTCACAGAAAATATATAGCTCTGCTCATTATTTCTCTACTCAGCAGTGTTTAGGGCACAGGTCCATCACTAAATACACAACATGCACAGGTAGTTGTTCAAAAAATTACAACTCATGAAAAGCAACTATGATTGCTTTAAATTTCATTTAACTAAGCAAATGAAAGTGAGAACATGTTTGGTTTGTGTGGGTTATTTCCTCTTACTATTTTATCCATCTGGGGGACATTGCTAACCATGGGATGGATGAAGCACTGCAGAGCTGCACTTCATCCAAGCAATGCTTAGCAGTGTCCCCCAGATGTCTTCAGAGAAAAGGATTTGGTGGTGCGTAACAATAAATCCAATTTTTACAAACTTACATAGGTCCCAAAACTGATAATCATGGAAAAGGAGCAAAATAACCACACTCAATTTTTCATAAACCCCACCCCTTTTGCAGGCTGCCAATCAGGACAGTCCTGCTAAAACCGAGAAGATTGGGAGATATGCACTTACCTATGCCCCTGTTTCCAGAAGTGTCAATGGTCAATGCTGTTTAGTGAGTTTTGCTTTAAAATGTCCAACAGTAACACTTGTGTATTATAAATATACAAAACAATATATTAGCATTTCTGCCAAACCTGGTTTTATAAGAGTTTATAGGATGTAGGTCTGGATTCACACCACTGGACGTATTGCATATCAAATATCGGTAAACACCGGATGTATATGCAATATGTCCGGTGGTGTGAATCCGGCCCGTAGTGCCTAACTGCACCAAAAAGGGCATTGTCATTCAATTATAATGTGGTCCTGTCCCAGCTCTGGCCAAGCACTGATAAGTAACCCTTTTGACCTTGGGGCTGTTTCAGAGCTACATTTACACTTTTTTTTGAAACACAAACACTATACTAACTTTTTTTTTAAAGACTAAGGTCCAGATTCACAGTTACGTAGTTTTTGTCTTACGTACGTTGTTTTAAGAATTGAGCTACTATGAATGCATAGTAGCTTATTTATGCTATCTACGTACCATTTCTGTACATAGATTGCATAAGCGCAGTCTTTAGACCGCACTTACACAATCTACGTACAGAAATGGTACGTAGATAGAGTAAATAAGCTACTACACATGCATAGTATCTCAATTCTTAAAACAACGTACGTAAGACAAAAACTACGTAACTGTGAATCTGGACCTAAATAACAAAGTATTGGCACACATTTTGCTCAGGCACTCTCTAGATGATCATTTTTAGTGGTTGGGTGGATTTCTAAAAAAAAAAAAGAATTTTGTTTAAGTTTAAAATCTTTATTTTCATTAAACAACACACAAGTTACACAAATTTTATTGGATAATAAAAGAAATGTACTTTGAAGTATGTAAACTGCTGCACTACAGCTGTCAGCCTGTCTGCCTATAAAGCTGGATGGGACGCAAGCATTTTCAATCAGGTCTGTTGTGTTTATAATGGCCCATGCAGATTGTAGGTGCGCAAAGGCGCCCATGCATACCAGAGCAGTAATAAGTGAATGTACATTCTGACCCAACTGGACAGAGGGACGGAGACTTCAAATCATGGCTGTCCCAACAAAATTGGAACAGTTAAGAGATTACCATTCACTTCAAGCCATTTCACATTTCTGTAATCTTTATTAAAGGATTCAAACTTTATATAAACCTCATAGTTGCCTTACATTATTCTATATAGGTTATGTTGCTACTGTAAAACAGTTCATTTTATTCTGTTGCTTTTCTAGCATTAAATATGACAATTCTACCGCTCACTAAATTACAATAGGGCAATAAAATTATTTTATAAAGGGATGTGGAAAACTCTATCATAGAACTAGGACATAAGCAACAGGATACCATAATTATCTTTTCCTTCTATATATCTATTTGTTCAATACATAATGCTTACTGTAAAATAATGCATTAAACGTTATGTATAAACAGGCTGGAGACCTGCATTCAAATATTACAACATGTGGGTGTCCCTGTTTGGAGCCGTTCTCTGCTGTGGTGTGATGTTCGTCATCAATTGGTGGGCTGCTGTGATCACGTATGGCATAGAACTTTTCTTATACATCTATGTGACATACAAGAAACCAGGTACCATAAATATTTTTTGGGGTGAAATAAATTTAAAAGGTATCATTTCCTAAAATGTATTCATAATTTTACCTGCAGTCTACATGTAGTGGACACCATATTTCCTTAGTTTACTGTGAAATAATCAACCTGTGACAATCCAGGGGCCAGATTTACTAAGCTGCAGGTTTGGAAAAGTGGAGATGTTACCCATGGCAACCAATCAGATTCTAGCTGACATTTTCTATTATGTAAAATGAATGTAAGAGCTAGAATCTGATTGGTTGCTATAGGCAACATCTCCACTTTTCCAAACCAGCAGCTTGGTATATCTGACCCCAGGTGTTGTGAAACTACCAGTCCCAGCATGGTCTATCTACAAAGGCCTAGATAATAGCCGGAAAAGAATGACAGTACTTGTAGTTCCATAACACCTGGAGCGCAACAATTTGTTTGTGTCTGCCTTAAACACATTATTTCTCTAATGAAAAACAAAAACAATTATAATAGAGCAAATTAAACTTTGTACCAAAATTGTTTTTATATGTGAAACATATATGTAAATTTCAAAAACATATCTCAGTCTAAAAGCATACATCTGTCAACAAGCTTGTGCACTGATTTAGTTATGTACTTATTGCCATGCATGATAAGGGATGAGATTTTAATAACCAAATACTGTTCAGTGTTTGGAAAACTGCAGAGAGGTTTCTCCTCAAGAAAGTTTGCATATTGTCAAAATGATGCTGCGGTGAGGGAAATTTTGTGGAAATAGAATTAGAATTTAGAATTAACACAGATCAAGTCTAAATTATAGTTAAAAAATAATACATCTGTTCATTTTTTCTGTGTAAGTAAAAAAAAATAATTATAAATAAGCAGCTTTCACATCACTAATGGGGGCTATTTGGGAGTAAGGGCAAAACGCAAAATGCAAATGTACAGCTCGGCCATTTTGCAAGGGGGGCTAATTAATTTGAAATGTTTTGCATGCAGGGAAAATACTTTATTGTTGCACATAGAACTCACATACTGCATAGCTTTAATCTTAGTCTTTATGCTTAATCTATACATTAAAGATGAGCTAAGACCCTTCACAGCACAATTCTATTTCTGCTTTCACAGTTTCAATTTGCTCAGGTCTACACTTGCACCTAAAAAAAAGGTGTAAGTTTAGTTCCCGATTGGCTCCATCATGCTAAAAGATTAGAGAAAGCTTTTCTGACACTCTAATATGTGTTGCTGGATGTTCAGTCAAGTAAAGTGTTGTGACATTATGATCCAAACACTGAATTTTGTTGATCATTGCCATACATAAGAAACCACTAAGTGACATATTTTGTTTCTAAAACAGATGTAAATTGGGGATCTTCAACTCAGGCTTTGTACTACACAAATGCTTTAAACAGTACTCTGGAATTAAACACTATTGATGACCATGTCAAAAACTTCAGGTACTACCCATGTTTCCCATTGTAGTCTCTACCACTAGCATTATTAATCAATATCTGATATTTTGTTTCTATTATCTCTGCAGACCTCAGTGTTTGGTTTTAACTGGCGCACCAATGGCAAGACCTGCTCTCTTGGATATTACGCACTCCTTTACCAAAAACACAGGCCTCTGCATTTGTTGTGAGGTGTTTTCTGTAAGTTAATTATGCATGTATATATGTAAAAAAAGGAATGTTGTGGCATAAGATGCATATTTTGTGCAGTTCCTCTCTATTCTCCCTTTTCCCTGCTGAGAGTAGGTAGGTTCTGGAATTTTTGGTGTTTAATATAATCAAGTAATATCTGAACAAACATGAAATAGATTAAATTCCTTTAAGGATTTCAGTACAAGCCATTAAATCAAAGTAAAACATATCTAGGTTTAATATCTCCTGAAAATAAATTTTTTCATTCAAATAAGGCCTTCAAAGTTCTTAAAATTCAAAAGAAAAAAAATTCTATAGAAGTTTCAATTTCCAACTCAATTCATGTTACATTCAAGGCTGCCTGCATCTAGCAGAAGATATTGATATCATTTAACTTGTTAAGGTATCAATATGGTTGCCAGACACAGGCTTCTGGCTACATTACAGTTCTGTTTCACAATTTACACAGCGGAGCAGTAATATGTAATCTCATGTCTGTGATCTTCATAGTCACTAATAAAAGAAAAAAAATAAGCATTTTATTTTCAGGTTATAGCTGAGAAACATTTTCCAAAGACTGGGTTGAACTGTAACAGTCCACTTTCATTTGATAATGTTTCATTCTGCTAAACCTTTATTGTGTTATGTAGGGGCCGCGGAAACAGGCTGTAAAAGAAATGAACAGTGGGATGAGCAAAAAACAGTCATGGTTAACGAAAACCAAAAGGAAAGCGTTTTATGCCGCAGTCGCTGCTGACAGTTTCAGAGATGGCGTGAGAACCCTTCTTCAGGTAAAATAACATTGTTTAATATTTTCCTAAAATACTATTCATTTTATATGGCATTTTTAAACGAAGTCTAAACAAAGTCCTGCAAATTGATAAGTATTCAAATGAATAATTATGTTAAAAACTATCCCACAATAGAAGCTTTTTGATTTCTTTTTCTATATCTTAAGCTAAATACATTCTCTGTATGCATATTTTTTTTACCTCGTGCAAATCATGTTTAGTCTTTTCCTAACATTTTCTTCTGTTTCTACGCCCTTTCTTTAAATTCATAAATAATACTTTCATTACTAAAGTTAGGGGGGGACAATTATAATAAAAGATTTAAAGAAAAACAAAAGCCTAAAAAATATTAGTGAGAGAAATAATTTAAAAGAATATAAATATATATAGGCCTCATAATAGGGCTCTATCTTCCTCTCAAAATAGCACTTTATTTTACCTTTATTAAGCCTAAATTATGGGTGTGGGGCTCCGGTCCGAATGGCCGATTTTCAAATCGGCCATTCCTCCCCAGCCAGTTACAAACTGGCTGGGATTTTGATGACATATGCCTCAAGGAGGCATTGCAATCGATCCACGGAGCTCGAGCTTTCGGTGCTCTGAAAAGTGTCAAAAAAAGTCCCGCACTACTTCCCCTAATGCTTACCCTAACCCTCCCCTCTCACTACCCTAACCCTCCCTTACTTGCAGCCTGACCCTAACCCACCATCTCCCGCAGCCTGACCCTAACCCTCCCTCCCCTTCAGCCTGAACCTAACCCCGCAGAAAGACTTTACTCACCAGTCCCCTCGGTCCGGCAAGCAGCGGTGGAGGTGCGGCGTAGTAAACTGTTCTTTCCGAAAGTGAATGGGTGAGTATGCCGAACGGCATACTCACCCATTCATAAAAAAAATTTCTAAAAGTGGATTGGAAAAAGGGACATTCGAAAAGTAACTTTCAAATATCTCTTTTTCGGAAGCCAGACTTTCTAACCGGAGATTGCAACCGCTAAATTATACCCCTCTATATCCTATTAAGTTCTATTATAGGAGGATATAAAGCCCTAAACAGGTGATTGCAGAGGCTTATAATTGGAAAAATGTTGACGTTTTATTTTGGGTTATACATTCCATAAGCTTGTTATAAAACTCTTTTTCCTCCTTATCTGTACTCAAATGGCCCCTCTTAATATGACTCTATATCATATACAGCTCTATGATGGATGGGTTATAGAGGTCTATTATGGGGATATTGGGCTGGCTTCACACTTAAGTGTGTAATTTCCCAAAATGACATACTACGTATGCATAGTAGGTCATTTACGCAATCTATTTGCCAGTTAGGTACGTAGATTGCCTCCGTGCGGTCTTTAAAGAGTAGTTTAGTCAGAAGGAGGCGTGCTAATGCCGCCTACGGGTGGACTTAGGTAGAGGTGGGAGGGGAGGGATTTAGATTAGCCGGGGAAGGCGGGGGAGGGTTTATCCCTGCATATTTTCCTTCTTAAATAGAGAAACACACACAGTAACTTAAGTGCCATAAGGTTCCTAAAAACAAGGGTGGGTTAGGAGCAGGACGGGAGAGTTACGTGCGGTTATGTCCACACTTAACTCACTCTTAAGTGTGAATATGACCCATTGTGAGCACAATTCAGGAGGAATAAAGAGCTTTATTAGGGGATATATATATATATAATCCAGCTTTGCTAAAAGCGCTCCCCTGTCGCATGTTCGCACCATCGCCAGCTTCTCCTAGAATGAATGGTAAACAACATTGCATTGGGAGAGGTCGATCGCGTAATTTACCGAACTACCCTGCAGGCAAGATAAAAGCTGATTTAATCTAAATATATTTATAAAGCTTTTTATTTCACCCAAATTGTGTTCAAATTATCCTATAAATGCCCATATTGAAGCTTTTTTTTTTCTCTGTGCTCAAATTATTCTACATTCCCAAATTATTCTTCATATATAGCTCTATTATAGGGAAATATAAAAGTCTATTATGGAAGCAAATGTGAACACAGTTGAGAAATATTTTTTTTAATTATAGGTTATATACTGTTTATTATGTCTCTTATACTCTGAATGTGCTAGATGAAGTTTTGGGGTCACACAAGAGATTTTGGGTTAATTTCAAATGTTTTCCGGCAAGTAGGGCAATGAAGGCGTGTTATGAGTGCTTGGTATAGAGAAGTTGCATTTGGGGTTGTTTTAGTTTTGTGCTAGTTCTTTTTTATTACTTTTAGTAAGGTGATTGTGTGGGCCTTCACAAGGTTAAGCTGGGTACACACTTATGTAATCATAAATGAGATGCAAAGGCTTTTACAATTTCACTGACAATGGTTAGTCCTGACAAACATGTGTACACACTATACCAATATACCAGCAGATCTGAGATCACTATCTCTCCTAGCCATCCTCTCTGGATGTATTGTACCTTACACTTTGATCGAATCTTAGAAAAGATCTTGTGATATCTCAATATGCAAGAAGAATAACATTTGAAATTTAGCATTCATTACAACTGCTCCAGTTGGCCTTCAATAAGGTCACCTGGTTTAACAGTGTAAGGTAAGCCAGGATCAATTTTTCTGTTAGATCACTAAAAATTACTTTTCAATAAGCATTACAAAAAAATGAATACAAAAAGTTATTCCTGCTTTGAGGGAACATAGCTTTTAACTAACTTCAGCCAATAATATAGTAGGAGCTTTGAGCCTTGCATATGACATAAACATGTCACTGGAAGTGATCCATGACTTTTAGTAATGAAGGAAAAGACCTTGCAACATAAAAACTTCATAACGTGTTCTGCTATCATTAAAAAATCTAACAATGTGTACTAGTACTAGCAACTAACTCCAGACAGCTCCAGGGCTGACATATTTTCTAACTGTCTTTAATACGCTATTACATTTTTAATGATGACCAAGTACACTTGGAAGTTTTTATAGAGTTTTTTTATAGAGTGGAAACTTTTTACTTGAAGTTTAGCACTATTTGTTATGAATGTTCTGTATCTCAGCACGGTGGCTCACAAGTGAATCAAACTCACGCACGTGTCTCACAGTGCATGAGTGTGATTCCCGGACTAGGGGTTATCTGTGTGGAGTTTGAATGTCTGTCTGTTTACTCCGGGTGCTCCGGTTTCCTCCCTCACTCTAAAAACATGCTGGTAGGTTAAATGGCTGCTGAATAAATTAACCCTAGTGTGTGTGTATGGCAGGGACTGATGTGAATGAAATATTCGTGATCTGATGGTGCTCCATAAAAACCTGTTAATAAATAAATAATCTCCATACTATGGAAAGTAGGATCATTAGGGCTGATTCAGCATTAGGGCAAAGACAATATAGGATACAAAAAAAAATCTTCCCTGACATTAGAGAATGTCCATTTTATATTTGGTATCTGTAATGGTTTTTTTTGGGGGATTTCTTAAAATTATTGGCAATAGAAAAATTCCAAAAATGTATCTATCCAGCTATCTGTAAGGGGTGCTCCTCCCTACTCAATAAACCTTATAACCTTTTGGTGAAAGCTTCTATTGTGGATATTAATATCTTATGAAATAACATTTGTAGATGAAAATGATTGATTGGAGGTGGATCTGCAGCATAACAGGTGTTTCGTTAATGTTAGAGTGTCTATTGGCAATACAGTGGGTGAACCACTGGGAGCTGAGTACTGCATATATAATGTGGTCTTTTTAGTCATTTGGGATTATAGAAAGGGATTTTATAGAAAGTGATCACCTTCTTAAGGACTACCCTTCTCTTCTGAAGATGACTGTCTATTTAGAAAGCCTATATACATATACCTGTCCAGTAATCCCTGGCAATGCTCTTCTGTGCAGAACACAAATCAGGAGCTGGAACAGTTGTGGAAGCAACCTAAAATAAAAGCTGCCATATTCTTTCTGTGGATCATAGGGCATATGAGGGTAACTAAATAGCAAAGGTACAATAGGACGGAATAATCCCAAATAGAATGATCTTGCATCCTCTATATTTTAAAGGACTAAATAGACTCTATCTGTGCAGAACTCCACTGTCTCCAGTGAGGTGCACCAGGGCCAGGGAATTGCTTTTAGCAATGGAGGGATGCAAAAGAACTCTCACTTCACTGTGCAGCCCATTGTATATTACAATTGGCTGTATTTTCTCTCTCTTATTAGAAGGTTACATTTAGTCATTTGGGGGCGCAAAACCATATTTTTTATCCCTTTTCCCCTCATGTTCGTAGTCAGTGTTAACATTCTGAACGTGCTAAAATAATATATATATATCTCTCTCTCTCTCTCTCTCTCTCTATATATATATTTATAGATACATACAAAGAGGACAGAAGGGTTTAGAGACAAGGGGGTGCAGGGGATTAGAGAGATGAGGTGGTGTAGGGGTCTTGAGAGACTAGGGGTTATAGTGATTAGTAATTCTTCCAGACAGAAGAGATAGAGGTCCAGATCCAGAGCTAAATACACTTGCGTATTTACACTAGCCGATGAGGTAAAATTGACGATTGGTATGTACTGCGCATGCGCACGGCAGATATTACGCAACGTAACGCTGAACGTATGTACCATCAGCATAAATACAAACGAAAGGGCGGGGGCATCAATACGACACCCGTAATTATGCTATGTAGGGGGGAGGCATTTAAATTGTACAGTATGGGCCGGGTTAGGCCATCATGTACGTAAATTCACTACGTACGTCAGTACTTGCGCTAGGAAAAGTTCAGGTAGGGTTTGGGCAGCGTTAAACAGCCAAAGTACATCCGAGAGGGGCATGCCTAGGGGACTGCATAGTAACTATGCTGGTGTAAATACACTACGCTTTCATATGTAACGTGCATTTACCCCAGAGTGAGCAGAAATACAACGCGGACAGCTCTTCTATTTATCCTCTTATATTTGTACATAGGCCCTAAGTGAAAAATGATGACATGGTGTATTGTATAGTGTATACAATACTGGTATATATGGTCATTCTTTTTTAGTGATCCCCATGATTAGACCTTGACATTTCTAGTTTATATCTTTTAATGTTTATTTTTACATATTTATTTTTAAGTGTAAGACAGTGTTATATTTTCAATTGAATCAAGGACAGGAAAAGGCTGGAGTCAACTGTGCAAAGTGTAAAATAAGCATTTTATACTTGTTCCTTTATGAAAACACCGACAAAATAATCATAGCTTTTTACATCTGCGAATGATAAAAATCAATAAGAATGAACATGTTATTATGGTGGAATCCCAGCTGCACACTTGTAAAGTTGATAAGGAACAAACTTGTCATTTCTGTTATGTTACAATAATACCCGTAGGAAGCAACATGTGCTCTGTAGATAGTAAGTTACAGATCTATTGAAATGACAGCTTGGCAGCTGAAATCCAAATCCTCTTAATTGCAAGGAAATAATTTCCGTTAATCTCAAACTATTTAGTAATGAAAGCAAAAACATCCCCTTCCATTCGGCGTTGGCATAACTCTTGTTCTCTGTAGATCAGGCACAGATGTTGAAACTTGCAAAGTGTAACCAACTGTAAGTATGTGTCAGGACTGCACTTGTGGAGGGGGTAGGTGGAATGAGAGGAAATGGAAGGATTTAGTATGGAGACAGAAATGCTGTCTATTTTGCGTTTAAACTGCGTCTGCTTCGCTGTAAATGCAAGTAAGCCCGCTGTGACACTGAGCCTTAAGAGTAGGAAATAGAGCTGCTATTCTTGCACAGTGGACATTTACTGAAGGTCAGCAGAGCTCTAATGTCCAAGCCTCAAACACAGCAAGGGAACCATGGGCAATGGTGAATTCTGAACTAAGGTCTTTACTGTGTGTGAGGGATGTACTGTACATTAAGGGGACACATGGAATATACTGCAAAGTGAGTGCAATACTGTAGTGCAGAATGTGAATTGAGGCGTCTACTGTTTCTATATGTCTAGTTTGCACATTATTTACCATAATTAAACAATAACCCCTTCATAGTTACTGTTGTCACATCAATGGTTTTTGTTTGTCTCATCTGAATATCAATATCCTAAATATTTTAACTTTAGAGAGAGTGAAATAATATTATAATTCTGCCTGAAAACGGACCCTTGAAAGGGTTATTTAATAACATTTCTCAAAACCATTTGAATTGCCAAAAAGTAGCAACCAATCAGAAAATACATTTTTCTATCGATAGATAACAAAAACAAACGCCATATTGGTTGACATTGTGTCTGTTATTAGTTGCAGCATTTGTATACACCAATTATGAGCATAATAGAACCCTCCAGAACAGTACACACAATTGTGATGAAGATGACGATTAAAGATAGAAATGAGTGATATCTAAGCATCTGTGCGGCTGCACCACTAATCAGTCCCCTCACACCAACAGATTTCCGACAGCTAATAAAACCAATTTGTTCACAGAAAGCAAAATAGGTTGTTAAACAATCTGATTGCTTGGAAGAAAGTGGAAATTTAGATCTTTGATTCTGGCCCAATGTCTTTCCTCTGGAGAACACATTGTACAATTATTTTTGGTGGACACTATACTAAAGTTAACAATTTAGCACAAAGTTTGGCTGAAGGAAATAAACAAGGTTCCAATAGGTAAAACAAGGGATCTTTGCCTATGTTCAGAACCCAGTCTATGCTTTAGCACATGAAACTCTCCATAGCTATTAAAATACACAGTACTGTACAGTATGCTGGATTGTTTTCTTTGGTGAACCTGGGCCAGATCCAGACTCCTGCACGCTTTCCGTACGTGGGAGTCTGTCCGTCCGACAGAGAGAGGGGAGTGAACGCCTACCTTAAGTAAATTGTGCGGATCAGCAGTCCGTACGACCACTGATCCGGACCGGTGTGGGAGCCCCCTCCCACACTGTACAATTACCATGCTTCCCCCTGCCCCCTTTAGTGGACAGAGGGAAAGCATAGCCCATTTCTTCGGAAATGGGCTCGTACGGAACTAAATTACGTACAATTCTTACGTAAGTGGCCTGACGTGTCAGGATCTGACCCCCTTATCTATTAAATACACACAAAACTTCTTGATGTGCACTGAGATTGTCCCCACATTGTATTGCTTTCTCCTCTTAGGAGATGCTTTTAGGCATCATTAGAATGATATGAACTAACCAGTTATGTAGATATTATTTACAGGAGTGTCTGCAGTTTCTAACATTGTATATGTGTTATACCCAAATAATGTATATATAATCAGAATATTTAAACATTATTTGCTCTATAATTGTATTACATTACTTTTATATGTTTTTTGTTTTTCTATACAGGCATCTGGTTTAGGAAGACTGAAACCAAACACCTTAGTGATGGGATTCAAGAAGGACTGGAGACAAGCCAGCACAGTGGACCTGTCCAACTATGTGGGCATATTACAGTGAGTGCTCTTTTTTTTAGGATGGCTCTATAGATAAGTGACATTTGTTTCATTTATAAAAGAAGTGTAGACATATGCGTTAAATTCATTTAATTAGGTTTTTCGTGCTGTGTTGGCTATAGCTGATGAACCAGGAGCTGTTTATAAAGGAAAACAACTTTATGTTGTGAATGCATTTGGCTGCCACCTGTTCCACATGCTCAGTGGGCCGAGGCGATGCCAACACCTGCTCTCAGAGGAGTAATATAGAAAATCTGCAGCATAAAAAATGACAAACAATTGTACCATAATTATATTTACAATGCATAAAGCATTTCTATTGGTCTGGTCTCTCAGTGAGTGATAGGGATTGTAGAAATCTCTGGCTCGGTGTTCAGTAGGCATCATAGCTGTTACAATGTTTACAAAGAAGCCTAGCTAAAAAATGTAGCATATTGTGTAAACATACAGAAAAGCCAGCTTTATAACTCAGATCATATCATGGATATTTTTGTGGTTTGTGTGTACAGTGTTGCTTTACTAATGTGCACCTTACCTTAAACGTCAACTTATCTGACACCTGATAAACTGCACCCAATGTATCCTAGGAGTTCCGACCTCAGTTTGGAGAGGTTGTGGAGACATTGGGACATTCATACATATTTGGTGGTCATGCCCCATAATTGCGTTTTATTGGACCAAGGTCAGGTCACTCATTGTCGCTATTATAGGAGTTGATGTTACGCTCACACCCTCTAACTACCTGTTATGTGCTCCCATTGAAGAAATTGACAAGCAAACAGATAAGCTTATTCTTCACATCTTCTGTGCTGCTAAACGGCAAGTAGCTCGTAATATCTGGTACGTTTCAAATACGGAATACATCACCAGACTTCAAAATAATTCAGTTCTAAAATTTCACAAGGTTTGGGAACCATGGTTCCATGGCTCGGAGAATGCAACCTATTTGTAAGTCTGTATCCAGTCCGTGGTCCAAATATCCCTTTAGAGAACTTGGAAACAGCAACATTTTCCATGTCCACCAACACTAGCACCTTAAAATGTTAAACACAACACAGAAACGATTTCTTGTTATAGAGTGATCATACCAATGTGGTGGAAACAGTGTAGTGACTAGTACTTGTGGCACATTTTCACAATTTTATCATTGTGAGGAGTCAAATTATTTTTTCATATATAGCAAAAGTAGTTGTCTTCCCACAAGCAGGGTTCAGACAAAGGGCCAGATCCTAATCTAAGTCTGCTAGCATATTTATGCTAGCCGGTGACGTCAAACGTCAATTTGTATATACTGCGCATGCGTGCGGCAGATGTTACGCCACGTAACTTTTGGACAATCAGCGTAAATACAAACGAAGGGGCAGGGGCATAAATACGACACCCGTAATTAAGGTTTGGAGGCGGAGGGAGGCATTTAAATTTGACAGAATGGGCTGGGTTTGGCCGTCACGTACGTAAATACATTACGTACATCAGTACTTATGCTATGAAAAGTTAAGGTAGGGTTTGGGCAGTGTAAAAGGGCCGAGGGGAGTGCCTAGGGGAGTTCATAGAACGTACGCTAGCGTAAATATGCTATGCGTTCTAGCGTAACTAGCCCGTAGGTCTGGATTACCCAGAGTGTTATTTGTACTTTGTGGAAAAGAGTATTTCTAGCAATCTTGAACCAATGTAATAAAAACATTCAAACACACAAGCATGACACATTTAATAAAACCAGCCAACAAGTTCACCCACTCATGAAAAAAGGTAAAACACACATGGCCTGGATCCAAACTTAAGTGCTTGAAATTAGTTTCTCCTGGGCTAAACCATGTTGATTGCAGGGGAGTCATATTTCATCTGTTGCAAACAGTATTAGAGTTGAGAGGTGATGTTTCCTATCCCAAGTCTAAATAATAGAGTAATAGTAAAGCTGGTCAGTATCTGTGTGCAGTAAGCAATTCAAAGATATATCCCTGTATGCAAAGAATACAATTAACTTTATTCCCTCTGAAATCAACATGGTTTTGCCCAGGTGTAACCTTTCTCTCTTAATTACAAGCTTCTTAAGTCTGGATCCAGCCCATTGAGATTTATTACTGGGGAAAAACAGGGAAACTGCAATTAATGAAAGCATATATCTTACCATGGTAGTAGGTGTTGTGCTCTTTCCACAATACATTTTAGGTTGATTACTAAATCTGTAAATGTATGTATAGATGTATTTTTGGGAGGCAGGTCTGGAAAATGAATGTGCACAGTTAAATAACTAATACAATAATAGTACACACATACCTAAAATAGAGACAGTGTAGGACAGATGTGGGGAGATGCAGAGAACGACCCTTTTTCGAAAGGGCCATTTTCTCCCAGCTGGTTGCAAATTGATCCATTGAAGAAAGAAGATGGAGCAGCAAATAGTGAGTATTAATGTAATCCCAATCCTTAACCTAACTCTCTCCTTCCATTACCCTAACCCTAAGACTCCCTTCCACACAGGCTAACCCTAAGACTCCCCCCCCCACAGCCTTACCCTAAGACTCCCTTCCCCACAGCCTAGCCCTAATACTCCCCTCCCTGCAGCCTGACCCTTAGACTCCTATCCCCGCAACCTGACCCTAAGATTTTCCTCCCCGCAGCCTAACCTAAAACTCCCCATAGACTCCTAATCCTAAATCTCCCCATAGATTCCCCTGTAATACTTACCTGCGCAAGCTTGACGGCGATTTCCAAATAAATAAATGTATAAGTATAGCGATCGGCATACTTACCCATTCATTAATAAAATCTTCTAATTAACGCTATTTTCGAAATAGAGACCGATGAAAATTAGCTTTTGGCTGTCTCCATTATGGAAACAGCATTTTCTCATTGGTGACTGCATCCTGTGCAGGACCATGCCTTTGAAGTTGTCAAACAAGGAGCTCTAGTCCTAAAATTATGATGATGACAGCAAAAATGTATTATCTTATGTAATAATTGTACAGCTTTCAGACTGAATGAGATCTCTTTCTTCACAGTGATGCATTTGATTTTGAATATGGAGCTGTAATTGTGAGAATTAGCCAGGGCTTTGATATCTCTGCGGTTCTTCAAGCTCAAGGTAAGTGCTTTGTGTAGGCACTCCTTCTGTATATAACTGCCTTCTTGTTCTATAATAATAATAATAATCAAATGTTCATAACTGGCAACTAAAACATTATATAAATATTACAATCTGATTACTTTATCGCATGAAGGTTATGAGTTTTTCAAATCATTAAGTGGGACAAATATAATAACAGGGCAGAATGCACAAATAAGTACTCTGGCAGCCTTCCGCTACCTACGAAAGTCTACTGGAAAATGGTGCTGCGTATCAACTGATGCTGTGCTCCTTGCGGATATCAGCCCCCCATGTGTAGTAGATACACATGGGGGTGGGCATAAGCATGTAAATTGTACTTGGTTAAGCCCTTACGTACAGTTTAGTATTTTGCACGGAAGGGATTTCTGTGCTGAATATTAGAGTAGGGGGTTGGTGGTGGATCCATAATCTGCACAGAGGAGAGCAGGGGGGGTGCCCTGCTCTCCTACATATGGGGTTGTGGATCACCAATTCAGTCCGCTAGCCTCCCCAGCGGAGGCTAACCTATGGAAGTCAGCTCTAAGTGTAAATCAGGTCCATACTTTATACCATTGAGATCTGTGTTTTCCAATTCTGAATTGTAATGGCTTCTGATTGGTTGGCACACCTTTATTCTACATAGAAAAATATAGAAACCTAGAAAGTGACGGCTGATAAAAGCCACATGGCCCATTTATTGGGCCAGTTTATTTAAAACTATACTGATCCTAGACCCTATTTACCCTCAATTTAGTTTAAGATTTAGAATAGCCTTATATTTATACCGAGCATGTTTAAACTGTTCTACTGTGTTAGCCTCAACCACCTCAGATGGGCGGCTATTCCACTTATCTATCACCCTTTCAGTGAAGTCATTTTTCTGCACATTTCCACCCTACCATCCTCCAGTTTATATTCATGTCCTTGTGTTCTGTTACACTTCTTCCTTTGAAAAATGCCCCCTCCTCTATCCAGTCACAACCCTTGATGTATTTGAAAGCTGCTATCATATCCCCCCCTCTCCCTTCTCTGCTCCAAGCTATACATGTTTAGTTCCTCTAGCCTTTCTTGGTATGTTTTGTGACACAGGCCATGGAACATTTTACTCTTCTTTGCACAGTCTCTGTTGCATTAAACAGGAATATGTACATATGGACATCAGTAATCAGCACTATTCACAATTTTAACATAAATATTATCAGGGCCATAACTGGGGGGGTGTAACAGGTGCGGCCACCCAGGGCACAAAGCATAAGGGGGTGCCAGTAAGTTAATATTTAAGGTGAAATTGGGTTGGAAGCCAGGGTCAGTGCTGCCATATTTCCTTTTTGCCCCAGGCACTAAAATTTCTAGCTCTGAATATTATTTACTTGACATAGGTATTAATACAACGGACAAGACAACAGCAAAATTGCAATATAACATCAAATGTATAACAAGAATATTTAACATATGAAGGGCAGAGGTTTTAAAATGTCATTATACATTTGATTTTTAAAGTTGTGGTTTATGTGGTCACATCTATTTTGATAAATTCCTGTGTTTACATTGATAAAGGGAAGCTTGCATTAATGTACATTTTTTTGGATGCCAGAAGATATACTACATAATAGCAATATGAACTTGTCATCGTTAGGTGTTCCCCAAAACCAGTCACTGCTGAAAATAAATTATACAGAATTAAATATTGATTTATACTATTCTTTTATTGTTTTTCAGAGACTTATGTTTTCAAATTACAGGTTTTATGTAAAGCTATAATTAATTTAGGTTTGAGATGTAAATTTCCTGTAATCGGTTTATTGGAAAGTGATGAAATACACATTCTCCTGTTAACCTTGCGTTGCCATAACTCATTTCATGATAGTGAAGAACAGAGGGTAAAGGAAAATGTTACTTTCAATGAAAGTGAGATCAATGAGAGTAATAAATGTCCTGGAACTGGTGAACTGGACCGGTATAGTAATGGTTTGTAGCACACGATGACACATTCAGCTACGATGGTAACATGCATAATTTATACTTATGTCCCCTCTTAGGAACAAAATATAAGTAATGAAAGAGCCATAAAACACAGTCATTAAAAAATGAGCAATATAAATATTATCTTAAGCAAAATTGCACATTAACAGAATACATCAGACATCATGCTCATGTTAGGGCTACACATGTCGTACCCACAACTGGCCTATATGCTGGTGATTTTTGTGTTCATGGCCTCAACAATGTCATCATGTCAGGCCTGGTCATGGATGCTTTCCATCATTTAGCAAAAGATGAATTACAAATTGATCCATATTGACATATATTGGATGTGGACACCAACAAATTTGAAGAAACAACATAACAGAGTAATTACCTGTGCTGTGACACAAATATATATATATATTTGTGATATATATATATTTGACACAAATATGTATATATATATATAATAAATATATATATACATGTACAGACACATGCTAATGTGTCTGTACATGTGTTAAAGTATGAGCTATATCAGTATACAAAAATGTACTGACTTACCTTATGCGCCAGTGGAGGCTGCTCTGCTCTGTGTAACCACTTCCAGCAGTGAAGAAGGAAGTAGGAGTAGGGGTGATAAGTGTAGGGATGAAGGCATGATCAGAGTGATCATTTTAAATACAAAGATTTGTAGTCACTCCCATTTCCTGGAGATGAATCAGAAACAATAGGTATCACATCACTTTGATTTGTGCATACCAGTCATCATACCAGATATGGCAGCAAATGTCTACATTTACCTTACGCTTACCTACGGTATTAAATCTAAGCTACATACCTTCACTAGCATGCTAACCTCACTAACTATCCCATACATCTGTGACCTTTGTCCCTTTTGCCCTTGGATCTGTCTCTAAACTTCACCTCAGCTTTATTCCTGATATTTACCTATCAAGCTGTTCTCTCATGCTTCTACCCACTTAAAGAAGTCCCTACCTCATTTGACCCATTTTTACCTCAACTTTCAGAATTCCATATGCTTGCTAAAGAAATGACCTTCTCGCCTCTCCCTATTTTGGCCCCAGTAAATAGCACTGCTTTACAACTTCTTTAAAACTGCATTCTATCTATCTTCTATAAGCACTCACATGTAAAGCCCCCTTCACACATATGTTTATAACAACGCTTACCTTTCCATACCAAGTATGATTGTAATACCTTACTCTGCGTTTCATTGAACTCTTTTAAAACAAGTAATATCTTTGCTGAAAATAACGGATGGATTCACAACACCGTACGTGTTACACATTCGTCCGTAATTTTACCGATAGTAGCTACGGCGCATGTGTAGTAACTATCTTACGTAATCTACGTATCGTTTCGTTACATACATTACGTTTATGCGGTCTTTAAAGACCGAATATACGCAATCTACGTAACAAAATAATACGTAGGTTACGTAAAATAGTTACTACGCATGCGTAGTAGCTAGTATCGGTAAATTACGGACGAATGTGCAACACGTACGGTGTTGTGAATCCAGCCCAATAATATTAAAATACATTGTTTAGTAAATACATTTTCAGGAACATGTTACATTTTGACATACATGCTCTGCCAGAAGACATTTTGAATATATTTTTAAGCATTTAATAAAAGCATTTTTTCCATATTATATTAGTAATATAGGGTTGGATTCACATTTTCTGTGCATTTAGGATGGGATGGCAGATCATTTTCTTTTCTGTACATGCCTAAAAGTCTATGCCACCCAATCAGAACACATTGAGACCCAGCCACTTAAGAGGAATGATACTTCCTCATTGTCTGACAGGTTGCGTTGTAATCTGAAGTAGAGGAAATGTCTTATTACAATAATCAGAATAGCTGTGCCCTGTCCATGTGTACAGATATCTGGATCTGGCCCATATATGTATTAATGTATGGAGATTTATTAAATAGTCTGTTGATCTATATTAAGGATTTTTATGATCAAATATTAGATTTTTTACATTCAGGTCAGTGTATTAGATAAATAATGTAAAAAATGGCACATTGATAGGCACCACACTGATGTAGAACAGCTAGTCTCAGCACAGCAGGGGAGACGGATATTAAGCTGCTCACACATTTCAGCGTTAACTAATACTCCACCGCATACCAGGAATGTATCTGCTGCCATCTATTGGACAAAAGAATCCCAATCATGCCCCGATTAGAAAATTCTACAGTAAGTATTTCCCACACTGCTTACATTTAATAAAATCCATACTTTCTAGATAGTTCCTATCTCCACAAGACAGGAATAAACTTGCAATAATTGTAAATCAAAGAAAATCTCCCCAGAAACACCTAAACCTCCTGCATGTTATTTTCCTAGGATGTTACAAAATTACAGACACTGTCAGTCTTCTAGAAACACAGACTTACTATGAGCATGAAAGACATGGAGGTATTATGTTACAAAGAGCATACAGAGCTCAGAGAGGAGTTCCAAAGTCTATTTTTTCACTATATTATGTCCCATGTGAGATGTCCGGTGGGAGCTAATTTTCGGCTGTCTCTATTTTTAAAAGATCGTCATTTAAAAAAAAAAAAAAAAAGGGTCATTATGCCGATCAGAAACGGATTTTTCGGAAACACCATTGCAGACCCATCACACCCTGCAGCACAGGCTGGAGAGGTGAGTAACACTCTCCGGGGAGTCTTAGGGTTAGGCTGTGGGAAATGGAGGGTTAGGGTTAGAGTAATGGAGGGGGATGGTTAGAGTAATGGAAGGACAGTCTTAGGGTCACGCTGTGGGTAGGGGAGTCTTAGGGTTAATCTGCGGGTAAGGAAATCTTAGGGTCAGGCTGCGAGGATGGGAGTCTTAGGCAGGGCCGGTGCTAGCATGTCTGGCGCCCCCTGCAAAAAATACATTTGTGTCCTTTTTGATTTGATAACCCCCCCAGTATCCCCATTTTGTGCCTGCAACCCCCCAGCCACCCTCCCAGTACTCCCATCATGTGTCTCCAGCCACCCTCCCAGTACTCCTATCATGTGTCTCCAGCCCTCCGAGTACTCTTATCATGTGCTATTAGCCC
>WWET01000598.1:142905-160914 GCA_011038615.1 Limnodynastes dumerilii
CAGTACTCCTCAGGTGCCACCAGCCACCCCCCCCCAGTATTCCCATAATGTGAAACCAGCCCCCGCCATAATATTTTTTCTAACTTACCTGAGTCTTCCTGTGCAGTGCTCTCCTCCTCCAGCAGGTAGCTCATACAGGAAGTTCCTGTATGAACGCCTGAGGCAGTTACACAGAGCAGCTAACATCAGCCGCTCTATGTAACTGCTGCGGCAGCTCATGCAGGAATCTCCTGTATGAGCTGCCTGCCGGTCTGCATAGCATCGCATCCGACGTCCATGGCAGTGGGGGATAGCAGGCGGAGGGGAGCGCCCCTCTGGCATAGCGCCAGGGAGTCTTAGTGTCAGGCTGCGGGGATGGGAGTCTTAGGGTTAGGCTGTGGATAAGGGAGTCTTAGGGTCAGGCTGTGGGGAAGGGAGAGTTAGGGTATGCGTTGAGGTTAAATTTATACTTACCATTCAGAGGACCCTCTTCTGTCTTACAGGGACCGATTGCTCTGCCTCTGCGAAAAAGGGCCGTTTGCATCGGCGACCCACACTGTGACCATCATGGCACTGTGCATTATTCTAAGTCATTACTAGCAGCCTGAAAACATAAATAATGAGAGATAATAAATACAATTTTCTACATTATTTCACTTATTAGTATTTTATTTTTCCATTGTAACAACATGCAAGGCTCTGGCTTGTCCATATCAATAATAGGCTAGAAGAACAGTGCCTTGGGTATTATGTCAAGCCATGCACCTAACTCCCAGAGTCTCTTGTTGTGGGGAGAAACTACACCTTTCTGAGGGCTCTTTACTACCTCTTTACATCCTGAGAATAGATGGTGCTGCAGAGGTTAAATAGAGAATGGCGCGGCCAAATATCAAATTGGCAGTGAGTAGCCATGGAAGAAGCTTAAAGAATAAATCAAAAACTGGAATGGTTAAATCTAGTACAAATCTTAAATACAACATACACAAATATCAACATGGAAAAAAAATAGGAAATGTACATCCTAATCATTTCCAAGCAACTACAGCTTACAACTTCTCTATGGAGTTTGTATGTCTATCCAATGTCTAGGGGAGTTTCAAGAGCAACAGGTTCCCTTAAACACTACAAGCAACAGCGATAGTGCCACTGACTACTGAATACTATATATTGTATGTACAGCATTACCGTTACTTAAAATATTTCTTTTTATCACCCTAGAACTATGGCATGTTCTTTCACCAGGTTCTTAATATATTTCACTCCTCAAGTTAAATTAGTATTACATATATTAAAATCACCAACATCTACTGTAAAATGGACTTGCTTATAGATGATTTATTATACACACCCAATGTATTAGTATGGATGGAGGGCAATAAAAACTAGGGGGCTTTGGTGCACCTTCCTCTTACTATTTCTCTTTCTTCTTTGATCTTCTGTCTAATTAAATGATTTAGCTGTACTGTATACTTTTTTATATTGTATTATTTCTTTATTATATCAAAAAGATACTGTTAAAAAATATGTGTGCTAGTAAATGCTTTGTGATAAGCAATACAGCAACCTTAGGCTGTCTTGTGGTGACAGCCAAACTTAAAACATGTTGCTTTCATGTATGTTTTACAGCACCAGAAAAAACTCTAAAGTAAAGAAAGAAATTAGATAGTAATAAGAATGAGAACTGATAACCTTTACTACTGAATCATATGCATGATTAACGCTATATCCTATTAAATACAGTCATCATGTTATTATAGCAGAGCCTAATTAAAAAAGAAGCATTACCAATCGTAAGTGTCAGGATGGGTAATTGAGGCTGGTATCAGTCGACTATCCAGTGTGTAGAAACTATTTTATAGGCAATTTACTAGACAAGGAAGATTAGCTCTGTACTTCATTCTTGTAGAATAAAGGGTAACATTCCCAAAGATGAACCTTTAGCACAGTCTAATGCTCCTATCACAGTTGTGGATAACAAAAATACTTTATACATGATTGTGAGTGATGCCTCTTCTCCAGTGTTCATTTATGAAATCTGTAATCATTATCTTATGTATCTCGCATGTAAAGAGCAGAAATATATAGAAAATAGAAATGTATGGATACTTTTCTTTATATGTGTGTTGTAGACACTTCAAGGAGGTGTTAAAGAGAGAAATCTTTTTTAAAGTTCTATGGAGTGCTTTGCTGAAGGTCCAGTTCAGGCTGCCTTTCATGTTGATTTGAAAGAAATAAATAATCGCAGCGAAAATACTCACGGAGCCAGAGGGCACCCTTAACTACCCGCATGGAGGTTCCCAAGCCCTCCCTCCCAGCCTAATTTACATCCACTTTATGGAAGTAACCCCGGAGGCTGCCATGGCACTCCTCCTTTTACCTTAAAAACTTCGTGCAGCCTTTAAAGACCACACATAGATAATCTGGGTACGGGACCACTAAGTAAATTGCTACGCATGTGCAAGTGGCCTCGTACACAAGCATCAGCTTCTTAGGTGTGAATCCATTCCAAAATCACTTTTAAGCAAACTATTTAACATCCATATAATTACATGGCATAATACTAATGATATACATGTATATATACTGTATGGTTTCTTGCACTTATATGTCATATAATTATATGGATGTTGGATATTTCACTTCAAAGTGATTTTCTACGGAATTTATAAACATTATTAATAAAGTATTGATGTTTTATAACTTAGGACTTATTGCAATTTTTGAGTAAAAACTCCTACAACCTTATACACAGTCGTAGGTGTGTGCACCAAAAGGCAGTTTCTTTGAGACTTTCTTTTTAGATTTAAAAAAAAAAAAAAAAACTGAAGTAAAGAATTTAATTGTACTAAATTCCTTTTACAATGAGTACAACAAATAATTATCCAAATGATATCAGGGTAAAGAGAAATAATGCTGCCCAAGTGCTATGTTTCAGAGTCAGGTTCCACTCATAACCATTCTATCTCTATAATCTCTATATCTTAATCCATAGATGAATTTCAGAGACAGGAACAGGACAGACTGGCACTCGAAGCTACCATGAAAGAAAATGAATTTCAAGATGGGAATAGCAGATTTCGCAGGTTCTTCAGTAAATCTACAAAGTTAAATATTACAGCTCAGTCATCTACAAAAGGTAATATTGCATGGGGTATTTGCTTGACTTCTCCTTCAAGGGAGGGTGTAAATCAATGTTTAATATATAGCTAGATATCAGTATTAACATATTTTTAGCTTTTCAGAGGGGCAGTTTGCATACTTAAAGTGATAAGATCTATTATAGTTGGAACCAACACTCACATTTTTTAACTATTTAATTTCACTATGAAATTCATTGACTTACTATGCAAAGTATTTAACTATTGGAGAAAACAGTTTCTTTGATAAGTAGCACTGAGAGTGATCATAAGAGAAAAAGAGAGAAATGGCAGTGGATAAATGCTACCAAGAAAGGGACATATCTTCATTTATTGTACAATTTAAATAAACTGTGTCTAATGTAAAACAAATGTCACCATATAAATACATTCAGTGTTCATAAGAACAAAACAGTTCACTGGTATGGAGAGAGTTTGTTATTCACGCTGCTGAAGATACATGCAGCAAAGTCCTAAACAAGTGCTCTGCATATGATGTGATTTTCTGTTTCATTTTATACTGCTGCCGGCTGCCAGTCCTTATACTTTATGCCTTCTCTGTGTCCTCCAAATATGGTGTTTTTGAGTGCTGCTTTGCAAGTCCTCTGTTTTTCTCTTATTCCAAGAAGACATTCAATCAAATATATAAAAAGACACTGACAAAGCAAGACATACACCTTCAATCCATAAAAAAGACATATTGGAACTAGAAAGGGTTCAGAGAAGGGCAACAAAATTGTTAAAGGGTATGGAGTCATTGAGCTATGAGGAAAGGCTAGCCAGTTTAGACATGTTTACTTTAGAAAAGAGGCGTCTAAGAGGAGATATGATCAATATATACAAATACATCAAGGGTCAATACAGAGAACTTTCAAAGGAACTTTTTACCCCAAGGACTGTACACAGGACACGGGGGCACCCACTAAGGTTAGAGGAAAAGAAGTTTCACAACCAGCAAAGGAAAGGGTTCTTCACAGTAAGGGCAGTCAGGATGTGGAATTCACTGCCAGAAAAGGTTGTGACGGCAGATTCACTGGATATGTTTAAGAAAGGATTAGATACATTTTTAGCAGAAAAGGACATTCAGGGTTACCAGGACCGCTAATTTCAAGGGAGAAATGTATGTATTTATTTATCTTAGGATTGCAACAGTTTTGAGGTTGCTTTATATGGATTAACTTCCAATATAAAGATAGGGATCGCAGGAGATCCAAAATAGGTTGAACTTGATGGACTGTTGTCTTTTTTCAACCTCATCAACTATGTAACTATGTAACCTTGGATGGTACAAGATCATTTATTAAAAACATTTCCCTCTTTTTCTCTTATGATCATTCTCAGCGCCAGTTATCAAAAATACTGTTTTCTCAAATTTGATCAGCAGCGAGAACTAAACTATTTGGTGTGCATTATATACCTTTTCAAAAATCCATTTCCAATAAAGCATTTTATTATGCTTCTGACTTTCAGTGTAGTCCTCCCCAAACAACCTGTAAGCAGCAGGTAATTAAAGTTGATACAGCCACCATCTGAAAATAGAAAATCACTATTAGGAATGGCTTTAAGGTGAGGGTTAGGGTTAGGCTGCAGGGAATGGAGGGTTAGAGTTAGGGTTAAGGTTAGGACTGAAGAAAAGTAAGTTAGGGTTAGGCTCCATGAAACAGAGAGTTAGGTTTAGAAAAGGGTTAAGGGTAGGATTAGGTAAAAACACTTACCTGTCAGCGGATGACTTTACAACTGCCTGCAGCTGCCGTAAAATGGTCTGTCGCAAAACAGACCATCATACCGGCAAACCACATCCATAATATTCCTGAAGACATAAATGTTGAAGAAATGTTGTGTGTTTTTTAACAAATTTTGTAACGCATTCCATTTTCTGTATAATTTGTAAGATGGTCTCCCGGAAGGAAAATATACGACTTCATCTAAATTATAATTAGGACCTGAAGAAAAAGTTGTGTAATTTATATACATTACAAGAATTTATACTTATAAGTATTTATGTTATATTCAGCTGTCAAAATTACTCCTACTAAATAATAGCATACTTTGGCTATAGTAACATTTGCATTTTGCTTGAAGGGACTTTACACTTATTGCATTGTAAGCAGCCTGCCTTCTGCTTATGTATTCATAAATAGAATGATTGCAGGGAAATATATAAATTAGAAGATAAGTGATATATTCTGCTGAATGCTGGTCTTTAGTCTTAAGCTGTTGTCTATTATTATTTTTTTGCAACTGACAGCAATAGTTTGCAAGTCTCCAACTCAACCTATTTCTGGATTGCTGCTAAGTAAAAGTTTGTGATTTTTCTATTAGCCAGATGCAAAATATAAATTAATGGTTTTATATGCAAATGAATGGGATGCAAAGTAATAACTTACTTGCAACCAGTTACAGTCTATATGTGTTATAAAAAAATCTTCAAAACCAAACATCTATGACTATGCTTTACTACTTCCATAGACAGTGCTTCTAAACCTACTGCTGAGCTTAATGTAGGCTAGCTTACATAGAAAGGACACAAGGTAGACTTGCTAGTACCCCCTATTAATAACTGGATATGGGGAGGAATTAGGCACTGAATGTATGATTTTGATGACATGGAATAAACAGTGAGAATATATTTCTGATGTGGACAAAAGTACATCTCAAAGTGTCAAGGTATGTTTTTGTGCACGGACAGAAATACAGTGTGGGCTTTTTAGATTAGTTGCCAAACAATTCTACATGAATACTCTCAGTGGACCGGATCCAGACCTCTACAGGTTTCCATATGGAGGTTTGATAGTCTGCACATCATTCCCCTGTCATTCCCCTCTTAAGTTATGCTGCAATAGACCAACCTTAAATCTCCCGTGTGGTGCAGCGGTCTGTATGACCGCTCTTTTGAGCAAAGCACATTCTGTAAAATGTAAATGGTCCCCCCAACCTTGCAGAGTTTAGGCGAGCGGATGGGATTGGCCCCCTATTGTCCAGGTATCCTAGCGTATGCCAGAAGATCTGCAGCATAACATCTGATTTACACTTACACATAATGTACAGTTAGGCTTCTTACACAAGAGGCTTGCATAAGTAGCATGAGGTATGAAGGTCTGGATTCAGTCCAGTATCTTCTTCCAAGCTGCTTCTTGTATAGGGGTATGGGAGAACTTATGTCTTCTTTTGTATTGTACCTGTTGGTATCAGTGGCGGTATGCAGACCAGTGTTTGGCAGCGCATGTGGCATCCTGCAGGGCTGTAAGAAGGTATTGGCATCTAGCAATAATGTATTTTTACCAGGATGAGAGTATATTGAATTATATATATTGAGGGTTGATTGCCAAATGTAAAAAAAATGGATCTGAAAGTCATAAAAAAACGGATGTGGTTTGCTGGCACGAGGGTCTTTTTTCTGAAAGATTGCTGGCACTCTGCGTTTGGTGATGAGACTCCCAATGTTGCGAAGTCATCCACAGAAAGATTTTTACCTAACACTCCCCTTTACTCTTTCCTAGCCCTAACCCTTCATTAACCGCAGCCTAACCCTAACCATCCCAATCCTCAGCTCTAGCTCTAACACTCTATGCCCCACAGACTAACCTTCCATACCCCGCATCTATCCCTTAACCACATAACTGCCATAACCTAACCCTAACCTTATACTCACTGCAACTGCCGCAACCTGTAGCTATTGTAAATGGGGAAATAGGTTCCCATTCCCAAAAGCAATTTTCTATTTCCAGATTTTAAAAATAACATAAAGAATGTATGGAGTGTGGGTATGAATTCACGGGATAAGTTTCTGAAAAAAATATTGAAAAACGAGATTATGAGGAAAGGACCAAGGACTAAATTGAGTCTTGTGGTAGAGGGGGGGACCATAGTGGGGGTGGGGAGAGGGATACAGTTGAAAATAAGGAGATGGTAAAAGAATAGAATTGGATTGAAGTGATGCTTCATTTGACTTTAAGGTGGAAAACTGGCATCAAACCAAAAAGGTTGAGAAGCTCTACTCTTTCCATTGCTTATTTCTCCCAGTGACTAGATTTTTTTTACAAGATAATATTCTGCATTAGAATATGCCAAAAAGATAACAAGTCAATTATCAGTTTTTTTTTCATTAAAATGCCATGTCATATTCCGCAAACTTTTTGTACATTGTATTTTAATTTTTACCTCTGACAAATAATTTCATACACAAATATATGCATTGGATTTCTGATTGCTGATGCTGACAGGGTCAGTGAGCTAGACACTGAATGATAACAGTAATAGAGTTATCTTGTCAAAATCTATGTATACACTGTCATTAGATAAAAGATCCGAGGAATAAAAACAGATGTGAATTATTCTGATCTTTACAAATTCCAAACAATAGTTTAGATGTTGGCAAGATATGTTGATCATTGTGGTAAAGTTACCTAAATGATAATGATTAAATAAGTGCAGCAATTTAGTGGCAATGTGCGTGCTTCTTTTGCAGATATGTATTTGCCTTTTTATAACAAAATATAAAGTGTCTTATATTTTTGTAAGATTTTTGTCAAAATAACCCCTAAATTACATATGTAAAGTGCATTCATTACAAAGCTGTAATTTCATGCTTATGCAGAGCTGCAGAAGTCAGAAATTGAACATGGGGTAGCATATGTGCCAATTTTAAACCAGGAACTCATTACATACACCCATGCATTTAATACAGCATATTAACATCAACAAAACAGCATAAGAAAAAAAACCATACATTAAAAATAATATTCAGGAATATTCATATAAAAACATAAAATATGCACAAGAAACAAAGAAAATCAACATTGCATTCACAAACAGACAGTCAAGAAGTGGTTGTTAATGCTGAATTTACTGTATAGTGGTATGAAGGATGCAATCTGTAATGTATGGGGGGGGGGGTCTCTAGGATGCGGTTTGTATAGTATAGTGATCACTAGGATAATGATACAGCTGTCACTAAATCTGTATTGTGTGGCAGTTTATTGTATGGTGGTCACAAGGATGCAGTTTATATTGTATAGTGGTGACTAGGATGAAGTATGTATTGTATGGCAGTCTCTTGGATGCAGTGAGAATTGTATAGCGGAATCTAGGGTGTTGTCTTTATTGTATAGTAGTGACTAAGATTTGGTTTGTTTTATTGTTGTAACAAGACTGTGCTCTGTATATTATTAACTCACATGGATACTGTAATGTAGTATGATCTCTAGTGTTAAATGTTAAATTAAACAGGATGCAAATTTAATTAAACTATAATGTCACTATTGTGAATGTGCACATTACTATTGTGGACATGGCTACATGTAGGCATAGTTATAATGTGGACTGAATGAATATGTTGACATTTAAATTGTCACCACAGTCTAAGTGTTGCCGTATTCAGTGATTGAATAATAACTAAATTCCTTGTCAAGTCCATATGTATCTATGACCATGTATTCATCTGTTTGTAATTGTGCAAACACACTCTTGCTGCACTGTATAATATTAGATCCCCTGCTTCCTCTTTCCTCTCAAGGCAAGAATGCATTTATACCCAGTCACACAAGGCTGCATGCTTTTTTCTGGGCATGCTGACAGTTTTTAAATAAAATATGCTACATAAACTTTGGTTTTAAATGCTATATATAACTATTCGAAATAATTCTTGACAATATTCCTTAAATTGTTGATTTTAGCCTTTCAAAGCTAGTTTCTTTATGTTAGGCAGCTGAAATTTCACATTTTTCATTATGACATTAAATATATGAGCTTTTACAATCAAATACAATTTTCAGCTTTATGAATATACATTTTAATGGCTCTCTTGACAACTACAGTTGAAAAGTTGGTGTCTTGCTTTGAAAATGCAGATTTATATCAGCATTCTCCCCATATTTCAGATGTCAGTACAATTCCACCAGTACATGGGGGCGAGTATAACCAGAGGCTGGTGGAAGCTAGCGAACAATTTAAGAAAAAGCAAGGGAAAGGCACAATTGATGTTTGGTGGCTGTTTGATGATGGAGGTAAGAAATATTGTTTTGCATTAAAATATACCATTCGAATATGACTGAAGCAGCACACAAAGCAGAAGAATCATATGAGGAATAAAGAAGCTGAAATGTTTGCGAAATCCACATATTGAATTATAAATTATAATTTGAATTGCTTAAAGATGAACTCCTGGCAAATATATACTTTTAGACATTTCTTTAAACTAGCAGAATAACAGAATAGTAATAATGTTCTACAGAGAAAGCCTCAACCGTTTGAGCAAACCAATTTCTGAATCTTGAAACCCATAGTGCTTGGAGAATTAATAATGGGTCAGGGAACAGTAGTGATGTCATCCTTTCTATTAGAATTAACAGCTTTCACCTAATTGAACATTCTGTAGCCCCAATTCTCTGATGGCTCAATGGCACACACACACACACACACACACACACACACACACATATAAAATCATTATGGAGGTCTTAGGCTAAACAGAAGTGTAAGTAAACGTGTGAGTTTTATGTCCATATTAATATTTGACAGCATTTTATAATGAATACTGAAGTGATAATATCACAACTCCATTAAAGGTGACTTGCAGAGAAAGTTGGGGTACAGGGGCATAATTTGACCAGCTCAGACCCCATAGCATGGAAGTGGGGCCTAAGTCTGGACGGGATATGGACATCAGTATGGCATGTGTGTCAGAGGTTGACAGCTTAAAACAGTGCTCAGCACTCCGCATATAAGTACTGAGTGCTGTTTATGAAGACATTAATAGCAGCTCACAGCTGCTGGCAATGTATTTAGAGACAGCACTTATTTAGCATTTATACATAGAGTACTAAACACTGTCTTAAGCCGGCAGCTTTCGGCTTCCATTAATTCACCAGAAAGGGCTGCCATGGGATCCCTCTCCTCTGGGCCTCAGTGGCAGACGCACCATTGGTAGTTATGCCACTGGTGGGATTACTTGTGCATGAGTCTATTACTTTCCATAGTTGCAAAGGATATGAGGGTGTTTTATAAAAACCATTCCAATGCTACATCCTTAATATTTCTTTACTGTTTTCTCCCTTCTACTTGCCAGGGAGGGGGTTAAACAATGATTGGCTGATTGACACAGTGGTGGTGAAAACCACTGAGGTTACCAGAACTCTGAAATATCATAAAAGAATTACACTGTAGAGGGCCAAAAAAGAGTGACTGATAAGTGTAACATTATTTAACAAGCCGCTAAAAGTCATATTTCTGGGCATAACTTTAAAACACAGTAGTCTAAAAAACCTTCATGAATTAAAATGGTTCCTCCAAAGATATGGGGGTTTTGAATCTTTTTTTTCCATGTATGTAATTTTAATGGACATATAAAAGTATAATTTTTATATAACTAATGTTGCTTGCAGGTTTGACCCTTCTTATCCCGCATCTTCTGACTCTGAAAAAGAAATGGAAGGACTGTAAATTACGCATTTTTATTGGAGGAAAAGTGAACCGTCTTGAAGATGAAAAATTGGTGTAATGATGTTTGTTGTTTGTTTGACTTTAATTTTTAACTTGATTCAAAAACTGCACATATTCTTATGAAAGTGAACAAATTCTCATTATAATCTTCAAAACCACTGACACACTAATAGAGAGGTCTTCATGAATATATATGTATTTTTTCCCTGAAGTCTAGGACATCATTTTCTCTTCCATTAAATGATAAGTAGGAACTTATTTTCTTTTCTTTTCATTTGGATGGAAATTAGTTATGAGCCCTACTCTACATCCATGTTCTGCTCTTTATCTCCACAGGATGGCATCGCTTCTCAGTAAATTCCGCATCAAATTTGCAGATGTATATATTGTTGCAGACATTAATACAAAGCCAAGCAAAGAAAGGTAAGAAATGCTGGAGTATTGTCAAAAGTATTGCTTAAAACAACAAAACCTTTAGGGATATATAGTTCTCTGGGTATGGGAACCATAGTAAGCAGCAATGACATTCAGTTAATTTACCAATTTAGCAATGCATCTGCTAGCTAGATTAAGTCAATGTGGAAAAATTCTTCAGTAGAAAAGAACAAACAGTCAGTGCTTGAGATTGTCTGCTGGTAATAATAATATAAGTATAATTGCTAAAAAATGTGAATAATAAAGTAAGCAATGGGTTTAAATAATGAACAAATTTATTGAAATACAATTAATATCATATAAAATCTAATAATAGCAACATCTCATAAACAATGTATAACAATGCTGAGGCTCAGTTCCAAGATCAAAGAGTTCAGACACCCACCTCAGTGAGTGAGAGTTAACTTGATGCAGCGCCCTTCCTCATATAACGTGGATCCAGGCATTAGCTATAACAGTCAATACAATGTGGTGGCCAGTCACGCTGTTTGCTTAAGGGAATAATTCCATAAAATGTGATCCGAACTTTGTAAATAGCAGCTCTCCGCATATAGAACATGCCACATTTTGCCCCTGAACTTTATCAAAGCCAAAGGTGAACTGATGCATACGAAGAAGTTATATTTATAATGGTAGATAAAATCTCATTGGTTGTCATCATGTGGTCAATTAGCCAGTAGGTGTAACTTGGGTCACACCCAAGGACAGCTGAAAGGATAGAAGTCCCTCATAGGACTTTTTCATCTAGCCATATAAGAAAACAGATAAAGATAATTTTTACAAGGTTAATGATTTCCCAATAACTTAGTTGTCCCTGAATATCTGCATATAGCCTTAAATCACTTTCTTTGATGGCCAGTATTTTAGTCATTACTTAGATAGTAGTCCGGCATTCCTTAGCCAAAGAGAAAATAGAATAATTCCCATATGTAACAATCCCTGTAGATGGTGTTGCTGTCATTGGACAGAACATATCTAAACTATAATAGGGTCTGAACACCATTTTCAGTGTTTGATGGGCACACAGTGCCAGCAGATACTGTATATGATACCAGATCCCTGCTGGATCTTGCCTTCCATGTGAGCACGTGCAAGGCCACTCCCCTCGTGTTCAAAAGACAGGACCCTGCCTTAAGATTTGCAATTTGTCAGAAACTCTGGGGAGGGCAGCACGTGAATGGCATGCCTATTCTCAATAATTTAAATCCCGCCACCCTTCCACTAGTGCACCCATCCACTCCCAATAATGGGTGGAAATGACTAAAAGTGTGTTATTCTGGATCTCATGGATCCGTAACGATGTTATTGTTATAGACGTCTCAATTATCTCCTTTTTGCCATGGACTGGTCTGGTACATTCGGTATTGGGCTTTAAATTATGATGTTGGGATGTATGTTATTGTTAATAAGGTTAATATTTTATAAGTTATCAATATAAATCTCATAACGTCCAACAATTCTACTAGTGGGCCTTATTCACTTTTAATGTCTACACCTTACGTATGTCATTTTACACACAGATATACCACAGACATATTTAGTTTACTGCTTATTTGGTTGACATGGTTACTTCATGTTCACTCATCCTCTCCAGAAGACCTGGTAAAATTGTCACCTTTCTGATTGAGATTTTGGATTTGTATCCTCTATCTTCATTATTATAGGGAAAAAAATTATTCTTTTGTATACTTGCAGACCAATACTGTAGGCAAAAATCTATAAAAACATTTTTTCCCTAATGAGGTCAGTTGAATAAGGAAGTATTTTACAGTATGTGACAATGAAACATAAGGTGTATTGACATATGGTTAGTGTAATCATCTCAATTTAACAGACAATTGTTCATATTTTTGTAGCTGGAAATTTTTTGAAGAGATGATTGAACCCTATAGACTACATGAAAATGGACTGGATGTACCCACCACGGAAAAAATAAGGAGAGAAAATCCATGGAAAATAACAGACTCAGAGCTTGAGATGGTAAAAGAAAAGGTATGTTGGTATAACATGTCACAGGCATGTTTATCTCTCAGTTTCTTGTAATCAAGTAGCTGTGTTTCTTTAGTGCATAACCTGTTGGTTATCAAGATCAATATTCTTTAATAAAAAAAAATCCACCCTTCAAAAAAAAGTAATTGCACCACAATATCTTGATCCTTCTGATATTGCAAGGCCTTCACAGAGAAAGTTGTTTAAAGCAGTTGCTGAATCCTTCACATCTGCCTTTGACAACCAATTCAACTGATTAAACCTCAAGTTGAGGATAATAGTATTTCAAGCATGCATCATTATTAGGATGGATCCAGAGTTCTTATAATTCCCCAAATCCTATGCTTTTTAAAATCGAATTGTGAGCATTTTTTCATGATGCCATGTCAAAATATTTGAATGCATTGCTTCTCATCTAGATAGAAGAGGAATTACGCTTCTGACCGTTGTCAGTGTGCGGTTAAAAACTCTTTTTTGCGAAATAGGGACATCCAAAATTTCCTTTTTGGATTTCCCTATTTCGAATACTGTACACTTTATCATTTTTTTTTTTAGAATGAGTGAGTATGCCGATCAGCATACTCACCCATTCTTATTCAGAAATACCGCCGCCGATATCCCGCCACTGCGCTGCTACCGCCGGGAAAGGTGAGAACCTCTCCAGGGTGTGGGAGAGGGAGGGTTAGGGTCAGGCTGCAGGGGAAGGAGGTTTAGGGTTAGTCTGCGAGAGAGGGAGGGTTAGGGACAGGCTGCAGGAAGGCAGAATTAGGGTCAGGCTGCAGGAGATGGTGGGTTAGGGTCAGGCGGCGAGGAAGGGAGGGTTAGGGTAATGAGAGGGGAGGGTTAGGGTTAGAATTCGGGTAAGGAGTGGGGGACTTCTTTTTCTTATCTTTTGGAGCACCGAAAGTTTGGTGCTCCATGGATCGATTGCTATGCCTTATCAAGGCATATGTAATCGAAATCTCAGCCAGTTCATAACTGGCTGGGAGGAAACGGCCCTATCAAAATAGGGCTGTTCTAAGTGGGGACCCACACCCCTTCTGACACGGGGTACTAAAGGACTAAGATTCATTTACACACCTCAATTTGCAACATGGTTTACCTCAGGTCAACACTTGCACCTGTTTTGCCCTTACTCTCAAACTCTGGACTCTTAGGGCCAGATTTACTAAGCTGCGAATTTGGAAAAGTGGAGATGTTACCTATAGCAACCATTTAGATTGTAGCTCTCACTTTCTTTTTACATGCTAGAGAATGTCAGCTAAAATCTAATTGGTTGCTATGGGCAACATTTCCACTTTTCCAAACCCACAGCTTAGTAAATCTGGCCCTTAATGTGTAGAGGCATGGAAAATAGCTGCTATTGACAGCCGGATTTTTACAGCAAAAGTGGATATCTGCCCTCCATCGGCATGGAATTTACCAGAGAAGCCAGGTGGCCTGTTCACCCATGCTCCCATCTGCTATAGGAACTGCAAGTCTTATTATTAAGAGAGTACACTTTAAAATACATATTTCTAATGCAGGATAAGGCTTTTTGCACCACAGAAGGCTTTCGCCTCAACCTGATATTTATTTAATACCAATTCAGTCTGTTTAACTACCAATAAGCAGAAATACAGCCTATATAGCACATAAATGTGGCCATCTAGAATTCCTGGGTACAGAATATATTATGTCATCTCTGTCATTCTTAATGTATGTTCACATATGCATTCACAGAGTTTTCGACAAGTACGACTTAATGAACTTTTGCAAGAACATTCCCGATCTGCTAACCTAATTGTCCTGTAAGTATAATATATTCATGTTACTGAGAGCTTTATCCTGTCTTTTTGCAACAGCGTTTTACCTGCACCAATCTTGACACTTTTCTCACTTTTTGCACCAATTGTGTAGACTCAATCTTATCCTAATATAGAGAACATTTAAGAAATCAATACCAAGTTCCAATTATTTTATTTTATTTAACAAAACAACCCTCCTCCTCTTAAAAGAAATCTCCACACTTAATGGGCTGTATTCAGACCTCCGGCCACATTGCATATGCGGCCGGAGTTTACCGATACGCTATCTACGTTACTTTTTGCAACGTAGATTGCGTATACGCTGTCTTTAAGACCGCGTATACGCAATCTACGTAACAAAATGTAACATAGATAGCGTATCGGTAAACATATGCAATGCGGCCGGAGGTCTGAATACGGCCCAATATGTTTAAGTTATTTTAAAATGATTGGTTATAACAATAATCTTTCTGTTTCCTTTTTGATAGGAGCCTTCCGATTGCAAGAAAAGGGATGGTTTCAGACCATCTATATATGGCATGGGTAGAAATCCTTTCTAAAAACCTTCCACCCGTGCTACTGGTTAGAGGGAACCACAAGAATGCACTCACTTTCTACTCTTAATGTTATGATATGTTTTCAGCTTGTATCTACTGTACCTAACTAATGCTCATTTATTTAGGGCCTATGTAAAATGCATGGTAATGCCAAAAGCACAAAAAAATTTAAATTTAAAATTTTTGTGGTTAAATTAAAATTTAGTAGCTTAGATCAAAGACTATAGACAATTGCAATGACTAATACTGATTAATATAATCTAGAGAACACAAAAAAATGGGCTTAATTTATGAAGTGCAGAAAGGAAATGGAGCACAACATTTTCACTTGCAATTCCATTAATCTCAGTTTATACACAGATGTCTAGATTTCTCTAGAAGAGTTTGGCTCAGTTTTCAGAAGAGTCAACGTTTGCATCACTGCATAGAAGGCAAGAGGGTGCATTGTTTTATTGTTTTGGGCAATCTTTGCTCTCCAAAACTACCACATGTAGCAAGTCATCCATAACATCATTTTATTATCATAATCAATATAAGCCATGAATATGATTAGACAGATGTGCCATTTGCACAGGAGGTTTTACCACGTCTCTGTAAATCTAGTCTGTAGAAAGTCTGAAAGCTGGACTAGAAAAGGTAAATATTGCAATTTAGTTTGAGGGGAACCTGTGCAAAGCCAATGCATTTTGTGCTGTGAATCCAGTGCTACTTGGAAATTGACCCTATTATATTTTCCACAAACAAATATATTCTTGTTAATAACCTACAATATGTTCTGTATTATATTTTAATTGCAATAGAGTATCATTTGGACTCACTGCAGCAAAAGCTACTCAGTACTTGTGCAATTGCTATTCAAGTCTGACTAACTGAAATGTATTTTATATTTTTATGGGAGCTTTAGAAATGTACTTTATTAAAGCAGTCTATTTGATTAACTGCAAGATCTTTGAAATTTATGGAAAGTTGAATAAATATGTTTTAGTCATTTATTCTCTCAGGTTTATTAAGTCTTTCATTTTCCCTGAAGGAGAGTTTTCTGGCATTTTTTAGGTTCACTACTTTGTGATTTGATGTTTTTTCATCTATAATGCTTTATAATGCTTCTGTTTGTCTTTCTTTTGAATAAAAATCAATAAATGTGATAAAATATGTAATTGGATGTATGTCATAGATATGAAAAAACAGTAGATTTTGTTTTACCGGCAAAATGCTAAGAATGAGGCAAGATTTGTGTACTCATTCCAGAATCGATAGTGTACAGTACTTTTCATGACACTGCAGTTTTTCACATATTACCTTTTTTTCATTCAACTTAGATACAGTGAACAAATGTGAGTAGAAATTTAAAAAAAAATTACTTTCCAATAGAGATAAAGGACCGGATCCTGACCTGATGACGTCAGATCAGTTACGCACGCAAGGGGCCTCATTTACAAAAAACGATTTGTGGCTGCGATTTCAAATCGTTGTATCCCGCGATTTTTGGGTTTAAATCACGAGATTCAGAAAGAATCGATTTAGCCGCGACTTAAATCAAATCACACGAGTTGCTGCGATTTTAAAAGGGTTAAATCGCAGTGATTTTCAATAGAAAACCACCGCGATTAGCCCTTTAAAAAATCGCATCAACTCGCGTGAGATTAAAAAAAAACTAAGTGCTGCATGGCTGAAAGCCTTAGCCATGCTGTGCTGATAGAACTACAAGGCTAAGCATTGCTTAGCCTTGTAGTAATATCAGCGTCAGCATGGTTAGGCTTCTAACCATGCCGCGCTGTGTGTAGTGTGTGTAAAAAAAAATACAGTCAGCAACAAACATACATTAACCTCTTACAATAAGTAGGCATGTAAAAAAGAAATATTCCCTAACTAACAATGTTCCTTAATGTGTGCACTTACCTCTGGTGGTCATCTTTCCTACTCTCACTCACCGTTTGCTGACATCTCTCTGGGGAAGCGCTGCTGGATTTGATGAATCTTCTGCACTTGATTGGAGTCTGGGTTCCCGTTGCTTGAAGTCACTGGTCCGGTTCTCTGGGGTCTTCTCCAGTTGCCACGAAGAGGACACCTCCTTTACTTCTGCGATGCTGCTCCTAATGACCACTAGGGGGCAGTGTTTTATATAAGAGTTAACGTCAGAAACAGTAGAGGACCAGTGTCCTGACGTGAATCCAGCAATTTTTTTTTTTTCTAGCTTTTCAATGGCAAACATCTGGACGATTTCTGTCCAGCAATGTTTGCCATGGCGATTTTTTTACACACACAAATCACACGATTTGACCCTTTCTGAATACCGCAGTGTGAGTTCAGAGGGTAAAATAACGCGATTTAGGGCGATTTTTAACAAATCGTCCTTTGTAAATAGAGCCCAAGGTGTATAAGTGGCCTGAATTCACTTGAGGGTACTTGCGCCCTCCAGATGTTATGCTAGGGTTACTATAGTATCACTAAAGCGGGCAGGGGGAAGCATGCAAAAGGGGGAGGGGAGTGACATGGACATGCACTCCTCTCTCTCTCGTGGACGTACAGACACCCGGCTCTGGATCCGGTCCACAGTTGTGATTCACATGCTTACATGTATTAAAAGGATATATACAGTATATACATATATATATATATATAAATATATACATATTATACATATACACACACAGTAACGGACTGTAATGATGTAATGAAATTGTA
>WWET01000598.1:200499-213610 GCA_011038615.1 Limnodynastes dumerilii
GGACTTCCCATCGAGCTGTTTAAAAAGCATGCTGACTTCTTTGCCCCTAATTTACTTAAAATGTACAATGAGTTGCTGCATGAAGGAGTATTGGCACGGTCCATGTCAGAGGCGCTCATTGCTGTTATTCCTAAACCCGGGAAGGATCCCGCGTGTGTTGACTCTTACCGTCCCATTTCGCTTTTGAATACGGATGTCAAAATTCTTGCGAAAATTTTAGCCATAAGACTAAATAAAGTGATAGGTGAAGTTATTCACCCGGACCAAACCGGCTTTATGCCGGGTAAGTCAACGAATATAAATTTGCGGCGCCTCTTTTCTCACTTACAATTGGGCCATTTATCCTATGCGCAGCCAGTGGTGGTCTCGTTGGATGCGGCTAAGGCATTCGATTCCGTCGAATGGGGCTACCTCTGGGCTGTGCTGGAAAGGATGGGGTTTGGCGAGAATTTTATTGCTTGGCTTAAACTCTTGTACACAGCGCCTGTGGCCAGGGTGATGGTAAACGGTTATACATCTGAGTCTTTCCCACTGCATAGAGGCACGAGGCAGGGGTGTCCACTCTCTCCTGCATTGTTTGCCTTAGCGATTGAGCCACTGGCTGTCGCTATTAGGCATGACCCTGATATTAAGGGACTTATGACTGGCGGGTGTGAGGAGAGAGTGGCGCTCTACGCAGACGATATTCTTTTGTTTCTGGCTGACCCTAACAACTCAATAGCAGCGCTACTTGGCGTGGTTGAAAGCTTTGGCAGTTACTCTGGACTATATATTAATTGGGAAAAATCGCATGTCCTCCCGATTCGTGGCGATCCCCCAACGACTTCTCCTTTTCCCCCGCTGCAATGGGCCCGTCAGATTAAATATTTGGGTATCCAGGTTACAAATAGCATGAAAGATTTTATGTCACTAAATTTGTCTCCGCAGTTGGAATATGTGCAGCATAGAATTGGTGTATGGCGGAGGCTCCCCCTATCTGTTATGGGTAGGGTTAGTCTGGTAAAAATGGTTGTTCAACCTAAGCTGTTATATGTGTTGGCGAACTCTCCGGTATATATCTCCAATAGCTTCTTTGTACGAGTGCGTAGCTATATTACTTCCTTGATTTGGGCGGGTAAGAGGGCTCGCCTCAGTTTTAGCACGTTGTGTAGATCGCGGATTTCTGGAGGTATGGCGCTCCCCAATATGCAGCTGTACTACTGGGCTGCCCAACTTGCGCTGCTCAAGGATTGGGTCACTGACTCCTCACATGGTGATTTACACTGGTCTCTGGTGGATCAGGCAGGGCAGGGGCACACGCCGCACCAATGCCTTTTGGCGGGGCGGTACCCAAGGACAGTTGCGGGTATTGTTAATCAAGCTAAGCTCATCTGGAATAGGGCATGGATCTTCCTGGGGGAGAAGGGATTTGATAATGGGGCCCCTCTGTGGTGCAATAGACGGCTGTCGGAGTTGTTGTCTCTTGAGGGGATAGCGATGTGGAGAAGGTACGAGGTAGTTGCGCTAGGACAGATATACCAAAATAGTGTGTTAAAGTCATTTGAGCAGCTTGGAGAACAATACTCCATACCAAATGTGTTCTTCTTTCATTACCTTCAGTTGCATCATGCCCTATCAGCTCAATTTGCAGAAGGTAGTGAGGTTGAGATAATCCCCTCCCAGCTAAAGGGTATGTTGCAGACGTTGGGATATAAACGACTCATCTCCTATTTATATTCCTATCTTCTCACAAGTCCGCAGGGCAGTGACTTGCCCTCATTAAAACGTCATTGGGAAGAGGATTTGGGGGTGCTGGAGGATGAGGAATGGGGCGTGCTTCTTGCTAGTTCCTATAAATGTTCGTCGTCCTACAGATACCAACAAATACAAATCTATATAATACATCGATGCTACTTGTACCCGCAACTGTTATCTAGATATGACCCGCAGGTCTCTTCCAGATGTCCTAAATGTGGGGGGGAGGCGTGTTCCTTCTATCATCTTCTGTGGGAGTGCCCTCTGGTTCAAAACTTTTGGGGTAGGGTTAGGAGGTGTATTGCTCGTACGGGAGTAAGGTGCTGCCTGGACTCTCCTAAAATATGTTTATTTGGTTTGCAATTGGAGGATGCAGTGAGCAGAAGCTTGCGCCATTATATTAATAGTCTATGTTTAATGGCTAAGGTGTGTCTGGCAAGGACCTGGATGGCGTCTGAGGCTCCCTCTTTGATGGAATGGATAAGAGCAGTGCAGTCCACCTTAGGGCATGAAAAATATGTGTATGAGCAGCGTGGCGCTAAACTTAAATATGAAGAAATCTGGGCACGATGGCATGAGTCAGAGTATGTTACCAGCAAGTTAACAAATTAGTGTATAAAACAAGAGTATTTAGCATGTATAGGATCTTGATATTCTTAGGGGATGCATAGGAAACCGTGTATTGAGAGTATGTTGGGGTAGAAGTAGAATTTAGTTTTAGTTTTTTAGTTTCAATCAAAAATCAAAATGCATGCCAAACAGGGTTACGGCAACAAGAATAACATTTATTCAGATTGTTGGGATGTCATCTATTTTAGTGTATATTAAAGAGAAACCAATCATACTTGATGTCCTGGTTAGTTTAACTATGTTCTGTTTTCTGTTGCTCTATATGGTGGAGGTCTAAATGATGCATGTGAATGTACCTCTGTTGTGAATTCTTAATGTGAGCTTGGTTATTACATGTATCAGCGATTGTCATTTATCCACTAATGTGCTCTGTTATTATGTATCTGAGAATTTGTTTATCTCATGACTTAATGTATCATGTATTCATTGTTTGACTGCAATAAAAAACTTTTTCAACAAAAAAAAAGAGCTCAGCACTGGTATGAGTGCTGAGCTCTGCTTATAAATACATTGCTAGTATATTAACACTTTGATTTATATGTGCTTTTTTTTAAACACATTTTAACAATTAAAAAAATAAAGAACCACATGTACATATGGTCACACACAAACACAAATGTATATATAATATATATTTTGCCAACTGAATAACCAATGGTGTTCCCTGTTCACATAAACAAGGAAGCCACTGATAATTCCATGGGCAATAAAAAAAAGTACCAGCTTCAGCAGATCTCCCATAAAGAATGCACTGCACATGGGCATTGTTTTGCTTTTCAGGCTTGGAGAAGAGAAGGGAAAAGGTGGCTATGATAGCAGCTTTCAAATACTGTATGTCAAGGGCATTTTTTAAAGAAAGAGATGTAGTAGAACTTGAGGGCAGGTGTATTAACTGGAGGGTGGAAGGTCCAGAGCAAATGTGCATAAACATTACTTCACTGAAAGGGTGGTCGATAACTGGAATAATCTCGCATCTGAGGTGTTAAAGACTAACAAAGTAGAACAATTTAAACATGCTTGAGATATATATAAGGATATCCTAAATCAAAGTAAATTGAGTGTCAAATAGGGTCTAGGGTCAGTAAATATAGTTTTAAATAAACAACTGGGCTGACTGGATGGGCCATGTAGCTCTTATCTGCTGTCACTTTCTATGTTTCAATGCTGCTCTACTAAGTGCAAGTAAAATGAATTCAGCATGCCCAATATGATGCTGCAGACTGTTTGCTAGTGGCTTACATAGATGCTATAAACTCCCTTTTTTCTCATCTATCTACTGTAGCAATTTGTGAGGGTCATTGGCTCTCCACATCTCGTGGGTATATGGGGTTACAAGGTTCAAATACTGATTGAAAAGACATCAAAAGTACAATAGTATATCTCATAAACCTAAGTGAACACAATAGCGCACTGCAAACTGATTAAATCTCTTATAGAATCAGATGGCACACATGATAAACAGAACATAATACAGAATTTCTTACTACCTGCTTTATATGGTGTAGCACTGGCTACTTGAGCGAGATCCATGCGGTTTAGATGTATACCCTCCAACATTCTAACCACCAATGCATTTCAACATACAGAATGTCTTTTTTAAGGTGAGTCTGGAAAAAGACTCTGTATGTTGAAACGCGTTGGTGGTTAGTTGGGATGAAGTGCTGACATCAGTATGTATGTATGGGAGTCTAAATCTTAGCATCGGTATCAGACCCGGGTTCCTACTTGTTTATGATATTGTGATTGATGCGAGGCGACTTACCTTAAAACTGAAGACCACATTCCCCATTGTTTTATTTAATTTAAACCGTTAAACGGTTTTAAAATAAACAAATATTTGGAGCAGCTGGGAATCTCATTTTCTTTGGAATATCCAAACTGAGGGGGAGTCCCCCATCTTCAAGGAACACAGAAAAGAAACCTTGATGAGCATCTTTCAAGAGTTCCTGATGTAAGTAGTTAGATACTTGTGCTTTGCGATTTGTAGGAGTATCGAACGTATCACACCAGAGGGGAAGTTGTCTTGTGTATTCTCTTGTTTATAGATATACATACCAGAGGGATCGGTGAACAGACTAATCTGTGAGGAGGTGGTTTCCCTGGATATATACAATATACAATGCATTAAACACAAGAGGAATGAAATGTGAGTGGATCTGACATCTATTATACACCTTATCTGAACTCTAAAAGTTTTACACTATCAGTTTTTCTCTTCTCCCCTGTATACCTCATTCCACACATCCACAGAAGGGAGAACGGAAATATACAGCATCTAAAGAACAGATAAAATAACAGTTTGAACTCTAATACAATGAATTGGTGAAAATGTATTTATCGACTTATTTATTGACTTATTTTTTAGGTCAAGTCCATTTCTCCACCACAAGCACAGCGCTCATTGGGCGGATTCCTTTTAATTGACATTTTCTGAAGCTATTTTGTTATATCCAGGTGCTTAAAATAATAGATTTAAGTCACTCCTGGGCTAAACCATGTTGATTTCAGGGGGAGTCAAGTAAATTGTATTTTTTGCATGCAGAGGTATATCTTTAAATTTCTTACTGCACACAGATACTGACCAGCTTTACTATTACACTGTTATATTGACTTGGGTTAGGAAACACCACCTCTCAACTCTAATACTGTTTCCAGCAGATTAAATATGACTCCCCTGCAATCAACATGGTTTAGCCCAAAAGTGACTTTCCTCTCTTATTTTAAGAGAGGGTTAGGGATATAGAGTAATGGAAGGGAAGGGTTAGGGTGAGGATTAGCATAAGGGTTGGGTAAATAGAGATCAGTGCTTACCTGTCTGCGGCAGGGCAGGAAGTTTCAGTTCAGCTCTGTCTTTGCAAGTGTGATGTTGAAAACGGGTGTTGGTCTCCGTATAGAACGGCCCTTTTACGAAACACCGTTTTCTCCAGGTAGAATCGTAGTTCCCGGGAAATTGATTGCTTCTACCTCGCTGAGCAGAAGCAATCAATCATTCCCAGAATGAAGAGGCAGCCGCGCATGTGGCCTGATCCAGACCTACGACCGCGAGCGCCCGTGAGCGTAGCGTATGATCGCTCGGGCGTATAAACTTTCACACCCATGACACTCCCTTTGATTGTACCTACTTACGGCGGCTGAACCCTACCCTAAGTTTTTCCAGCATACGTGCGAATTTTCGTACCGATACGCTGGTCGTACTGGGCTTAGCACGCCCATACTGTACAATTTAAATGGCTATCCCCGCCTCTGTGTAGTAACTCGAGCGTCCAGACTATCGTCGTACAAAACGCACGCCCCTTGGGCGAAAAATATGCTGAAAATGCGCTCGCTGTACGCTCAGGTCCTTCGTACGACCGGAAGTTGTCATACTGCACATGCGCAGTGCGTTTTTTTTGTCCGTTTTTACGCTCACGATTGGCGTACGAGCGCTTGCGGCCGTAGGTCTGGATCAGGTCCATGGTGAGTATTTCCTAATCATTCTCCTAATCCTTTAACCCTCCCCTGCCATTACCCTAACCCAAACCCTCTTCTCCCTGTAGCCTAACCCTAAGTCTCCCCATATACTCACCTGCAGTCTGGTGTGGTGGGTATGTGGTGGTGCGACAGGTCTGCGGCAACGGTTTCCAAATGAATGAATCTGTAAGTATATCAAACGGCATGCTTACCCATTCATTATTAAAGCTTTTCAAAATAGTAACATTTTGCAAAAAATTACCTTTCGACTGCCTGTTTTTCAAAAATGCTATTTTCTAACTGAAGACTGCATCCTGTCAAAAATGGCCCTTTTCGAGTCGTTCTCAGTGGCAAACCACACCTGATACAGGTACATCATGGGGGTAATAACATGTAAACTAGGCTACATAAAGGCAAAATGAAAGAAGGGAAGGCTTTGTGCTAGTGGGGATTGTGCATGTACTACCTACAGATAGGACTCAAGAGTGGAAAACATAATATTTATGGAAAATCATTATCTTGGTGCTACAAATATCTGCTTGTGCCTTAAATGAATGATGTTGTTATAAGCAGGGTCCGATGTGAGGGGTATTCAGGGGTATGCCGTAACATCACTTCTCCCACCGATTTCATTGAAAAGCTGTAACTCTCCATTCACTTCTGTCATTTCTATATTTTCATAACGTTGTGTCATTAGTATAGCAGTAGTAATGTCACAAGAAATTCAACAGTAATGTTTCCACCCCATAATAGGGTTCATATATATATATATATATATATATATATATATATCAGAAAATCATGATTCTTCAAAAAGCATGCTCGTGCTCATAGATTTACAACACCAGGGGAACCATAAGTTGATTAGGCTAACCCCAGAGTCTGAAAATATGAGTGCTTCATACAGTCATATGTGCATAAATCAGAGACTCTTGGGTAAGCCTAGTCAACCCTTGTTTCTCCAGGTGTTTTTGCACCTCTATTGGTAAAATGGGCCAGACCCTGTCCCCCACATGCATTATGTGCGTGCAGGAGTCCGTAGTTATGCTCCTGTAGCGGGGCACGCCCCCTGCACTCCCCGCTGTCAGTAGGAAATCTGGACAATTACGTGTCCAGATTCCTACCTCAACTTTTACGACTAGGTATGCGGCCATACGGCCCAGTCTCCCGTCCCTGATCCCTCATTTACATGATTCCATCGTATTTGAAGGGTGCCCCTTCAGCATAAGTACTAACGCACGTAACTTCTAACTAACTACGTTAGTACTTACGCTACTAGAACATCTCGCACGCGCATGCACAAATGTTCCGAGACAGGTGACTTACCCAAATGACTTGCGTAAGTAGCCTGTTGGACTTAGTTTAGGATCCGGCCCAATGTCTTATTGACTTCTTCTGTCTTCTCTTCTTCATTGCGTCTTTTGTCCAGGATGTATAGGCTGCCTATAATGAGTGGCCTGTCGTACCTTCTTTCATACGACATACTGCTCATTTCACCAAGTGTATACAGCATAAGGCTGAAAAAATAAGATGTCAGCAAGACGATAATCAAAAACCTCAAAATAACCAGGAATTTTATGATTTGAGAAAGGCCTTATTATTAATGATTAATGATAATATATGTAACCGATTATAGAACTGATATATAGAGTAAATGCAAGAAGAACTAAGTATAGTTGACAGCTGTAATCTTTCTACTAACACCGGAGGGAAAAAGCAGGGATATAGAACCTGTTATAGAACCTGATTCACAGTTAAGAGTTAAATTGCAAACTTACCAAAATAAACGCACGCGAAAAATCCACAATACCGATTCAGAGAAAATAAAGAACCTGGTTAACAACTCCCCATGTGTCAGGAGTGCAATGTAAGGACATAAGTCTTTCCTGTGTCTAATTAGGTACATGCTGGCTTCATTAGTAAAGAATTTTTATTTTTTTCTACAAAACAACTCGTACTCTCATTAACATATGTAAACAAAAGTAACCATTAAAAATACAACTTGAAATAGAAAAAAATCATTCCCTACTTAACAATAAACGCGTACTGCATAAAGTTAGAAATACAATGATCCACTACATATAGAGACTTTCATAAATCATTTAAAAAATAAACATAAAAATAGATAAACAACACAAAACATAAACAGGCAAATATAAGTAAATGTAATGGTGTATGATCACAAAATTTAAAGCAAATAAAAAAAAGGCCCTTCAAAAACTAAAACCAAATAATGGCACCAAAGTCTTTCATAAAATGGAAAATAAGCATAATATTAAATAAACAAGCCTTTATTTGTTTCATTTAAAAACACACATCGATTGATCCACACTGTACATTAGTAGCCCGTGTGCAGGTCATTTGCATTAAGAGTCTTGCCTTTCTAGCCACTCATGCGGAACTCATTCTGTGCCAATGTATTCATCAGTCATAAGTGTGACGCTCATGTATGTGAATCAGTCGACCATGGTTTCCAAGTGTATATTTCAGTTCTAGGTATGCGCAATTTAACTGATTATAAAGACACACAGAAATTCAGCTCTTACTTAAGTGTGAATTAGGGTCATAATGATTTAGGGCTTGATCCAGACTTAATAACGACAGCCAATTTACGCATGCGGTATGCGTAAGTCTGGCTGTGGGAACGCATGGAAGATGTTACTTATCATAACTCTGATCGTATGTAACTTGTACGTAAGTGACTTCTCTACGCAAGCCAATTATACGCATTGTGGGTGGGGGGAGGCATTTAAATTGCACACTATGGGCTGGGTTAGGCACTTACATATGCACACAGATACGCAAGGGAAAGTTAAGGCAGGGTTCTGAACAGGTAAGTCAGTTAGGTTACGTGCGTGCGAGGGGAGTGCATTATCCTTAGTAGTGCGTAACTTCATCGATCTTAAGCCTGGATCAGGCCCTTAGTTGTTTATGAGAAATGTTTGGAAACTGTGATTTCTACTGGTGAACTTATAACTAGTTACTGACTGATATGAAGCACAAACTTTACATGTCACTGCCATTCAGTCATTCATTCATTCATTCATTTTAATTTCATAGCCTTAGTACAGTTAGGAACAAAGGGCCTGATCCAGACCTACGCTCATGAAACGCCCTTGTGCGTAGCGTATTTATGCCACCGTAACTGCGAAACACTCCCCTAGGCACTCCCCTTGGGCGTCCGTATTTAAGCCGTCTTACGCAGTCCAAACCCTACCCTAGCTTCTCTGTGCGTAACCGCGGGCGTCATAAGCTTCTTGCGTAGTTACGACGCTTAGTACGCCCATACTGTATGATTTAAATGCCTCGAGCGTAATTATGGTGTTCATATGGCTGGCACGCCCCTACGAGCGTTGTTACGAAGCTGGTACGCTCAAGGCCTATACGCTCAGAGTTTCGTTGCGTAACATCCGCAGTAAGTACAAATGGCCACTTTTACGCTTACGAAAAGCGTAAAAACGCTCCCGGGCGTGGGTCTGGGTAAAGCACAAAGCAACCATGAGAAAATCATGACTTCCTGCAACAGATTGTGTTTATTAAGGTGGGCACACACTACACTTTTTTCCAACAATATTTGCTCCAATCAAACGATTACACGACCGATTCACACAATATCTTTGAAGTGTTTAGGCATGCACGATCAACCCATATTGTGTAATCGCTTGTATGATCGTTTAAACAGATTATATAGACAGCTTAATTTGCCAGATGAACGATGCATCGGCATAAAAATTGTGGGAGCCTGTCGTTACAAAAATTGGATTGGAGATTGGATGGTGAGAAACAAAGTGTAGAGTGTACCCAGCTTTAGTAAAACTCTGTGTCTTATTTTGAGCCACCTTACTCCCTTTTTTAACCATGAAAATATTTAATTCATTTACAATTCATAATCTATTGCAGCATAACTGTTTTGTGGTCTAATGCTATTAATGACCAGTATATTGTCTAATGACTGGTCACACACTGTAACAATTTTCACTCAAAGCAAAAAGTGACTCGATAAACTGGGAAGCTTTACACTAGGGAAAGGTCCCAAAATTGGCACCTATCACCTTTCCTGTTGTGACCATTTTTTTTTAAGACTGAAGAGGATAATCGAGTAATTGGACCCCATAGGCTTCTTGTCAATCTCAGCAGGAGGCCTGTGCAGTAGATTGGCTGGCTGTCATTGAGATCCGCTCCCAGTGTGTGGTATATCCACCTCCTAACCGGTGTTTCCTTATCTCTCTGACTCCATAATTATCGGAGTACAACAGTAATAAAGTAATTAAATTTCTGCATCTCTGAGTGTGTAGCCCTGCAAATGCAGACCTTTCTTTATTTTTTTAAGCTAAGAAATGAACCCCTAAAACAAAAATATAGTTTAAAGCTGCTCGAGCCAAATGTGTGGCAATGCGCTGCTATTTAATCATAAAAATGAGCAATCGTCAATATAGGATAGTGTATGCAACGTGTTTTGAAATGTATTTTATTCTTGAGGCAGTTTGATTATAGTTATCTGTATAAGACTATTTTGTGCAGGAGAAAGTGACTGCTGCCTTGCACTCCCACTTTCTCATTATAATATAGTGGAACAGCCCTTCCCACTAGTGCAGAGGACACAGAAGTGAACACAGGTTGATCACTTTCTTTGTGTTCGACTTTTTGTGCTTGTTCCTATCGTGTACATTCCTATAGTTTTCATCATATTTTCAGTTTTTTGTTGTATTTTTCCTCTTTCAGAAGCTGTATTTTAAAATAAACCCTACTTTCAGATGATTGCAATTGGTTAGTTAAATACCTTTTTTTGCAACTATTACAACAGAATGGTTACCCTAATCCTTAAATCCCATTTGTTGTGGATTGGCTCCTGACAATTGAATGGTGTTGTGGCAGCCTATAGGAGACTTGGGATTTGGATTTTTTTCTTGTTTCATCTTAAGCTGGGTACACACTACACTTTGTTTCTAACGATGCAATCTCTTTAACGATTTTTGTAACGACAGGCTCCCATGATTTTTCAGCTGATGCATCGTTGATCTGGCAAATAAAGCTGTCTATAAAATCTATTTAAACGATTACAGGACCGATTCACACAATATTGTTGATCGTGCATGCCTAAACACTTCAACGATATTGTGTGAATCGGTCGTGTAATCGTTTGATTGGAACGATTATCGTTGGTAAAAAGTGTAGTGTGTACCCAGCATAAGAGTAGTGCTGTGGGTGGAGCTTCCTCTTTCCTCAGGATCCCTATGGATTGAAGATTTTTGCCCACCCTCCTGTCCAGTGTTATTGTTTCTTGCATTATAGTTAATTGTTTCCAGTGTGGGTAGGCAGCTGCCTAGTTACATTTTTTCCATGCTTCCATGTTGTGGGGGAGTCTAAAACCATAATTTGAAGTTGTAAATAAATTGTTGATAATTTTAGGGATAAGTGTTGCAAAGGTCATGTAATTGGCATTGGCACTTTACATGATTTGTTATTGTTATTTTAATGCAATTGGCATTGTTTTAAGTTTGATGTTCAGTACACCTGCAATTGGCATGTATAACAGGCTTTGCCCTGCGGGTGAGCCTAGTAGTTAATATTTTGTTACTTATATGGGGTCATTTAGTAGTAATTACCATTTTTGTGATTTTGAACTGCCTTCACTTTGACACCTTTAGAAATTATGTGTTATTCAATAAAGCTGCCAAAATGTTCAAGAGTATATTGCAGTGTGTTGTTTTTTTTTTTTAAACATGTAGGGCCTGATCCAGACCTATGCAAATAAAACGCCCTTATGCGTAGTGTATTTTTGCCAGCGTACCTACGAAGCACTCCCCTAGGCACTCTCGGTTGTCCGTATTTATGCCGTCTTACGCCGACCAAACCCTACCCTACGGACGTCCCCTAACCGCGGGCGTCCGTAGGCTCCTTGCATATTTACAACGCTTAGCACGCCCATACTGTACGATCTAAATACCTCACCCCGCCCTCGAAGCGTAATTATGGGTTTCATATGCCTGGCAAGCCCCTTCTTGTGTTGTTACAAAGCCAGTACACTCAAGGCCCATACGCTCTGAATTTCATTGCGTAAGATCGTCCGTGCGCATGCGTATAACAATAAGAACAAATGGGCACTTTTACGCTTACGGCAAGCGTAAAAACACGGACAGCCGTAGGTCTGGATCTGCCCCGTAGTCACTAATCCTTTCATACATAGAGGTCACTACAGTGGACAGCTGTTTTTAAGGCAGTATCCTATAGAAACTCTCTTCTTATTTGTGCTTAGAAGGATGACCACCTCTTGGCAGCTTTTAATTTCTACAAAAACTATAAGATTAAAATAAAATGACTGAGGAAAATTCACCAGAACTTCCAGGATTTTTGTAAAATATTTTTACTCAAAGATAGCAAAGAAGGGGAAAAATGTTAATTCAAGGAAATTAAAGTTTAGTGCATACTATAATAGATGTTTTGATCAAATATTAATTTTTTTTCAAAGTTTATGTAAAATCATATTTCTTCTTTAGTGGATGTAATGAAATGCAAAGATCCATACTGTGTGTTAGGCTTTAGCCTGGCATATATGGCTAACCTAGATATTTTTCTAGGTTATAGCCATATATGGCAGTTTTGACAGCTGATAGTCTTATACATAACATTATATGTTATCTTAACTTATATTGTACATTTTTTCAAATTATTAAAATTAGTAGCAGCTGTGGTAGTAGTAGCAGACACTTTATTACCATGTTTATTATTTTCCTGACATCATGAGCTGTTAGCAGCAGGTTTAGATACAGTAGTAGTAAGAGAGATTCCATCAAATTCCATGAGGTTGATGATGATGTAGTTCAGGTAGCAAAAGGGAAACAGAAGCAAGATACATTGGAAACCCAAGGACAGTGATTTTGAGCCTTTGGGCTGGATCCAGACCTAGTTAACTGCTTGAAATGAGTTACTCCTGGGCTAAACCATGTTGATTTCAGGGGGAGTCAAGGTAATTGTATTCTTTGCATGCAGGGACATATCTTTGAATTGCTTACTGCACACAGATACTGACCAGCTTTACTATCACACTGTTATTTAGACTTGGGATAGAAAGCATCTTCTGTCAACTCTAATACGGCTTACAACAGATTAAATATGACTCCCCTGCAATCAACATGGTTTAGCCCAGGAGTAACTCAGTTCAAGCACTTAACTAGGTCTGTATCCAGCCCATTGTGTCCAAGGGGCTTTTTCATCTTTTACACCAAGCACTAAAATCCGTCAAATTCAGTATGTGAAAATGGCTAACTTTCTATGAAGAAAATTTTGAAGAAATAAA
>WWET01000598.1:213691-236196 GCA_011038615.1 Limnodynastes dumerilii
TATGTATAATATATATTTATTTAATTGACTAAATCAATTTACTATTGATTCAATTCATTTCAGTATGCATTTAATAAGCTGTGTCTTTTAAAATGATGTTGCACCATGAGGCTCCCTCTGTTTTTGTTTTAAATTCTTAGAATTTTGGTGGATTGGATGAGGACCGGTCTCAATAAAGAGGAGCTGTGGTTGTTGTGAACTTGCAATATGGTGCTAGGATTAATAAAGGTTTCAAAGTTAGGAAATCTTAAAGTGAATTTTCACTCTATACATCTTTGGATAGAGAAATTTTGGGAAAAATAAACTGTCATTACTGGACACTTAAATTTAAATTGAACATTTGAGCACAACTGTTTTTATACTTAACATAATTTTTACTCCTTGTATAATATTTAGTGTAGAGATATATTATCGATTTTTGCTATTTAACCATTGGGCACATGTGCATATAATAACATTGTAAATAATATAAAAATAAAAAATGTCAACAAATAGAATTTTAAATTTAGGTAACAGTCTTGCAGGTAATTGAAGGAGCATTAAGCAGAATTTATGACCATTTCAGAGATAAAGTCACATATTAATGGCCTCAGTATTTTCTCATTTTTGTGCTTTGGAACGCCCAAACAATAATTCAAATGAAACAGTCACATTGTAACAGTCACAGCAGTAGGATGGCTGCTGATTTATTTTGTAATTTTAATGGATTTTTACTTCTCCACACATATGAAAGACAGCTGTTTTGGTTTTAGTTATGCAAAACTGAGTACCACAGGACATTACAGGAACGCATACAATCTTGGTCTTCTCGCCAACATTATACGAAACATACAGTAATAATTGATTTATGATAAAAACATAAGCATGGTGTGACCAACCTACTTAGGCTTAATTGAGAAATCAGAAACAATGCAATATAAAAAACTAGAATTGTTTTATTGTGAGATATGACGCTGAGTACTTTGTACAAATGTAACTGGGTACTTCTGATGCACATTATTTATATTTGATAGGATGGCACTGAACTTCCTCTGATAAATTTCTATGGTCACTTGACCTCAGTGCATTCACCTAGTCACAGAAATTGCACCACTAGGCTTTTGTATACAAAGCAGTTGGTCTTTATAAGCACCGTTAAAAAAACCCAAACCCAACTTTAGGATTTTTTTAATATCTAGTTTACAATTGCACCAAGGATAAATAAAAGCTTGATTACAGTATACACACATGTCACTTACATGACATATAGAGATAATTGAGATAAACTAAAGCTATTTTGGTTGAATTTGTAAATAAAAAAGTTTAGACTGAGTAATGGTTGGCTTCTAAAATGTGTAAATATTACAGTGCATTTATAACAAAAAAATGTTTCAAAAGAGTTACTAGCACCATAAGGTATCATAAATGCCTGGTTTTGTGAGTTGCATTGGCATGGAAAACTTTTACATTACAAACCAGAAAAAGTCCAACATGGGAACAACTACTTGTGCCTCTGCTGAAAGTATGGAATGTTTCAGCATCAAAGGCCAACTTCCAATGGACAAGTCCTCAAGTTTAAAATCGACATATTCACCATATCAAGGTAACTCAGCTGCATATTATATAAGAAGCCTGAGAAAGTGGTTGTGTTGAGCTGGGATAATGATCCTGTACCTTGCATATGTCATGAGAAGAAAGTGCTTTTTAATTCATAGAAACATAGTTATGAAGGGTTTGTACCTATGCTATTGGTAATCAGTGAAATCGAGAAGGACATCTTTGGTTTCAATTTTCTGTTCTTCGGTTCGCAATTTAATGAAGTAATATTTTAATTTTCATTTTAAGAATATCACCCAGTTCACCAGTGAGGTAGTCTCTGTCATGTCTATCTTCAAGCTGGATAAGCTCTTTCTCCTTAAAAAGAGGGAAACTGCTAATCTGTAGGTTATAAACACCAGGAACTGGCTTCTTCTTGGTCAAATGCAGATAACTGATTCCTTCCTTCTGGTTTAGCCTAAATAAACCGTCTTCATTTCCAGATTCTATTAGGTATTTGTTGTGATGTTTCAGAGTGGTGAGAGCTGGGGTGAGCTCCAAAATGCGGTCTCTGGTGTTCAAATGGGAGACATTGAAGGAGAGGATGGCTGGTTTCTCAATATCCCAGCTTGCAAGGCTAACAGGTGCTTCCAACTGAAGCTGCTCCTGATAATTAAAAAAAATATCAATAAATAGAATGTTTATAAGTAAAAAAAAAAAATATCACCATTAATATTAAATGTGTAGGATTATTGCTTTTCAACTACAAAATCATTTTAGGATTTACTTTTCGAACTCTAGAAACAGTGTTTTGTTAACAGTGGAGAATGTGACAACAGGCAGGTTGGTTGGTTGATTACATGAGAATCAACAGAATTAAAATGTTGAATAGGCAATAAAAAAAATCACGAAAAAAGCTTATCAAGTGACATTTTTGTATTTATTTGTATTAATTAAGAATTAAAATATTTGTGACAGATTAAATCTAAAAATACATGGAAATGATAGATATATATCTGGTATTAGGATACATTTGCAGTTTTCTTAGAAAGCTGAAAAAACATTGAGTACATTTGTGCAGTTACCTGAAAATGGCAAAATGATCTCTTTTATCCTTTTGGATTTAATGCAATGTGCTATTACTAGTACTAAAACAAGTGAAATGAAGGAAGTAATACCTCATCATCATTTGAAGCTGTGTCATTGGCACTCCTCCGTTTCCTTCCCCTCTTGGGATATCCATTAATCTTACAATCATAGCAAGCTTCTGGGGATAGAGAATTATCATCTATTTCTCCACTCATTGCCATATCCTGAGCTCTGCTTAAGCCTGCACCTGTAACGCAGTGCCTGAGGGAACAAGAAGTACTTCATTAATCTTCACATTTCTATGTCTGTTGACAAATACATGATACAACTGTAATCCAACCAAGAATAAAGTCTGGACACCCATGGATTTTGTGGCTGTGAGTGGGATGGAAGTTATTACAGTAATCACTGGAAACTGTTTCTTCACTAACTGAAAGAAAGCATTGGAAGTGTATTATAAAATGAATAATAATAAAACCAATTTGCATTATTTATTATTACACATTACACATTAAAGACCGGCTCCAGACTCAGCACTTATGCTTGTTTTCTGATCACATGCAAAGTGTGAGCACACATACAGACCTTCAGGATCCACACTTTATGACAGCAGTGGGTTTAGGGGAGCCAGAAGAGCTTGTGCTCCGGGCGCTGACAGACCAAAGGGGTGCTGCAGAGCACAGCCAAGTGCCGCCATCAGATGATCCCTAATATACTAGTATTACATGTAGGATAATATTAAGGGTCTGGAATGTTATACTATATAATATACAAGTGGGGAATATATTGGGTCTGGTAATGACAAATAGTGGTCGCGCTAAATGTTTTTTTGCCAAAGTAAAAATACTCCTCATAGCGGGCCGTATTTAGAGATCCGTTTTTTCTCAGTTTTCCGTGCGGATTTTTAAGTACGTTTAAACTGCGCATGCGTAGTAACTTTTTATACGCTGTTCACGTACACTATATGCGCAGAAGTGCCTCGCGGACGGACTTGTGAATCAGACATGGGTAAATACGCACGGATCTCCCACAGAAAAATACGCACAGAGGAATTTACATAGAAATAGGTGGGGGGAGCCATTTAAATGAAGGAATGTGGGCGCGATTATAAAGATACGCACGGACGGAGGACACATACGCTCGGAAAAGGCCACAGAAATTTAGGGCTAGTCTATGGAGGCGGAAGTCTCCGTGGGCACAGATTAGCAAGAGGAGTGACTGTGGTTTTGGTGGGTGTTTCTTGCTCCGTCCGTGCGGATATTTGCGGACCGATCGCCAAACAGATCTCTGAATACAGCCCAGCATTTTTAAGGAGTATTTTTAGCCAAAGAGAGTATATTATTATTGGTAACTAAATGAAATGGTAAAGTGGTCTATGCTGTTCCAAACTCACCATTTATAAGTGATAACTATGATCAGTTGCTCCCCTGCCTCAATGCCATCATATAACGTTGTACCATTTTATTCAATTACCAAATTATATGCTCCTCTTTTGATTGACGAATATCATGTCTAACTGAAAATTGTATGGAAGGGTACATTAGAGGTCAGAGGGATACACGGATACACACACACACAGCGGTACTGGGAGTTATTAGTGTAAAGTGCTAGGAATTCAGGGCTTCCGGCGTTTCAGTTTTAATCAGGGGCGGCACTACCATTGGTGCAACAGGTGCAGCGGCACCGGGGCCCATGCTGGTATAAGGGCCCACAGCCGACTTCACCATACTGCCGAAGCTTCCCATCGGGTTACCAGGGATACCATCAGGGTCAAAGCATATTTTTTGCACCTGGGCCCACAACTTGCTAGTTCCGCCTCTGGTTTTAATGGCAAAACTTTTACCAGTAAAACTGAAAACGTTGGAAGCCCTGGACTCCTAGCGCTTTACTCTAATAATCTCTGAATGCCATTCTTTTTGTATCCATTTGTATTTGGTCATTCTGCCATAACGGGCTGGTAACTCACATACACACACACACATTTATACATAGCTCCCAAGCGTCCCGATTTGAGCGCCCGCCTCAGAACATGTCCCGAGAGATTAGACTCCTACGGGAGCCCTGTAGGAACAAATCTAATACTATGAATGGCAGTGACCTAACCTATAAGGTCACTGCCATTCAAGTAAAGTGTTTTGGTCCTATAGGGCTCCCTATGGAGCCTTGCATTACGTGTCTTGTGCTCTGTCACGTGACTGCAGACCAGACGCCGCCAGACAGAGGGAGAGACAAGAAGTGGTAGCGCTGAGGAGGAAGGAAGACTCTGGCACTGGCAATTGAGGGCATAAGGAGACTGGCACTGGCAAGTAATTTGGGGGCAGACATGGAGGCAGGCACTGACAATAGGGGCAGACATGGAGGCAGGTACTGGCATATGAGGGCAGATGGAGGCTGGCACTGCCAATAGGGGGCAGATGGTGGCTGGCACTGGCAATTGGGGGAAGATGGAGGCTGGCATTGGCAATTGGGGGGCAGATTTAGACTGGCACTGGCAACAGGGGACAGATGGAGGCTGGCACTGTAAATAGGGGACAGATGGAGGCTGGCACTGTCAATAAGGCAATAGGGGGAAGATGGTGGCTGGCACTGGCAATAGGAGGCAGACATGGAGAAAGGCACTGGCAATTGGGGAAAGATGGAGGCTGGCATTGGCAATTGGGGCAGATTTAGGCTGGCACTGGCAATAGCAGGCAAATGGAGGCTAGCACTGGCAATTGGAGGTAGACATGGAGGCAGGCACTGGCATTTGGGGGCAGACATGGAGGCAGGCAATATTAATAGGGGGCAGACAAGGAGGCTGGCAGTAATAATAGGGGCAGACATGAAGGCTGGCAATAATAATAAGGGGCAGATATGGAGGCTGGACATATGACGGCTGGACAAATAATAAGGGGCAGACATACGGATGACTGAATAAAAGGGGCAGATACTAGATACTAGTATTTTATCATAGTTTATCCCAATGTTTCAACCTCAAAAAGTGGTTTTCATAGGGGGTCAAAATAAAAAAAACCCCATAAAGCTTACCTTAAGATCCTGTCTGTGAGAGAAGATCTCATGTCTCTTCAGGCAGCAGCAGGGGAGGTCACATAACATGCTGTGAGGGGTCTTTCTCACAGTGTGGGTGACTCATCACTGTTGCAGAGCTGGAGACTTCCTGTCTCTCTCTTTGCAGGTAATGACTCATAGCCTTCACTTACAGCATTTGTGAATTGCCGGAAGGGGGAGAGAGAATGCAGAAAGTCCCATGCGTATCTATACGCATGGGACAAATTTTAAAGACGTTAATGCTATCACTGCATATAATAATATATGTGGGGCATATTATGGGTCTGTATATAGTCTGCATATATTGTGCCATTCCCAACTCCACATATAATCCACACATTATCATTCCCAGGCACATAATATACTTTATATAGTGTGCCATGTGTAATGTAAGGGAGACAGATGTGTAATGTATGGGGATGTGTAATAGAAGGGGTAAGGATAGAGATGCAGGGGCTGATTCAGAGATGCGATTGCGAAAAGATCGCAAATATACGCATCTAAGGTTAAGATCTTAGCAGGTTACAGCCCACTGCAGAAACAGTCACTCCCCTTGCAAACAGCGGTGGATCTTAAAGTTAGATCACCATTGACTAACCGTAACTCTGCGCTGTCAGTTGAGATCTTAAGTGACGTAGTAGCGTTTATTTAAGATCCTAAGTGTCAGCCCGCGCCCACTTTCCCTCATTTCCCTGCCTCCCCCCGCCCATTTCCATGCAAATCCTTAAGATCTTAAACTTTCGCAGCACTTAAGATCTTAAGTGCTTGCTATCGATTCAAACTTACGCTCTTAGCGAATTTACGCTCCTAACCGCTACGTACATGGCGTTGCACTATTACTACGCATGCGCAGTAATGCGAATTTTCTAAGATCCTAAATATACGCTCCTAAGTGCCGTGGAAATCGTATCCCTGAATCAGCCCCGCAGACACTCCAACATGACCCATTCCATTAGGTACAAAATAATCGGCTCCTCAGTTTCCAACTGTCAGTTACTACGGTAACCACCTTTTTTGAAGAGACAAAAAGTTTTTTAAATATCAGTTAAGTCATTTAAACCAGGTGAGTGACAGTTGGAAGCTCAGGAGTGGAGTATATTGTACCTAATGGAATGGGTCATGTTTGAGGTCTGGAGATGTGTAATATAAAGGGGACAGAAAGGAATATGTGTAAATGTAAAGGGATAGGAAAGACCATGTTTATAGTGGGGTTGCAGGGAGGGGAAAGTTTATTGGAGATGGGGCACAAGAAGGCAGGTATGTCATGTAATGGGGGAAGGGAAATATATAATGGGAGGGGGGATGGGGGAGATGTATAATGAAGCATGAAGAGGAGAACCCAATAATCAATATTCATTTAAATAGGTGCAAAAAAGGTGGAAAAAAGGGTTGAACTACGAGACTTCACCTCTAAACTTTAAGGGCTAGATTTATTAAACTGCGGAAAAAAAGTGGAGATGTTGCCCATAGCAAGCAATCAGATTCTAGCTCTCACTTTCCTAATATATACTACAGAACGTTAGTTAGAATCTGATTGGTTGCTATGCTGCTATAATAGGCAACATCTCCACTTTTCCTTTTCCACAATTTAGTAAATATAGCCCTTAGAGCCAGATTTACTAAGCTGCGAGTTTGGAAAAGTGGAGATGTTGCCCATAGCAACCAATCAGATTTTAGCTGACATTTTCTAGTATGTAAAAATAAAGTGAGAGCTAGAATCTGATTGGTTGCTATAGGCAACATCTCCACTTCTCCAAACCTGTTCAATTCTAATTCACAGTTTAAACATAAAGTTGTGCAGTATTTGCATTCTATTAGCCAGAGCATAGTACTTTCCTTGCATGCAAAGAATTAAAATGAATTTGCACCACTTAGATTCCAACATGGATTTGCTCAGGTCTACACTTGCACCTGTTTTGCCCTTACCCATGAACTATGGATCAGCCTTTTAGTGCACTTTTTTTGTACAGAAAAGTTGCCATACTCACCCAATAATATAAAGTGATAAAATTGCAGTGCCCTTTTTTTATGTGCTTTATATGCCCAACAGCAATGTCAGAAATCAAACAGACCTAGTTCAAGGCAATCACCTGGTTGCTTTCCTGAAACGGTGGCACTCCCATATAAAAAGCTCAACTTATCACATTCCTTTTTCTTTATATTACTGAAAAGTATGGGCCCATGAGTGAGACTGTTAAAAAAATTTATAAAATATTATTGTAATTACCCTTGTCCTATTCTGAAGTATCCAGGAGGGCAGCCGCAAACATATCCCCCTTCTGTATTGGAACATCCATAGCTACAAGGGGCTTGAGAAGAGCTGCATTCATTAATATCCTGACAAGAGCCAGCAAATTGTTCAAAATGAAATCCTGTTGGACATATGCACTTAAAGCTTCCCAATGTGTTGTGGCACGAGGCTCCTCCACATGTATGACTGTTCAGGCATTCATTCTCATCTGCAAAAGACAGCATTCCTTCAGCATCATTCTGCAATGCACTTGACAAATGGATCACAGTATAAAGATATAAGGTGATGAGCTATTAGATTAGTGTTTATGTAACCTGTTACTTTTTATCTGCTGAACTAGGTACATGCTAGCAGGCCAGAACAGTCGTATAGCTGGGGAAATTGTACAGCATGTACACACTGCATGAACCTTGTGGAGATCTTCTGACTGCACTACACCAGCCTTATGGGTGACTGCTGGGTCGGCTCTCTAAAATGACCAATATTATTATTTGTCAAAGTGGTTTCTGGACCTTTTTTCTCGAAAAAAATATATAGCGCATGCCCGGCTTAAAGGTCCCAAAATCTAAATTGTCTGACTTAATCCAACTTCCTAGGGTATGTATAGAATGGGTGTGGGTCCCCGCTAAGAATGGCCCTCTTTCAATAGGCTGGTCTCTACCAGCCAATTCCGAACTGGGATATCGATTGCTTATGCCTCAATGAGACATAGCGACTGATCCCCAGAGCACCAAACATGGCGCTTCGATAGGTAAGTGAAAAAAAAAACGAGCCTTTCCCTAATTCTAAACCTAACCCTCCCCTTCCATTAACCTAACCCTAGCCCACTTACCCGCATCCTGATCCAAACCCTCCTTTCCCCGCAGTCTGATCCTAACCTCCTCTTCTCCCTAGCCTGACCCTAACCCTCCCTTCTCTATAGCCTAAGCCTAAGACCCCCCCTCCACGCAGCCTGACCCTAACCGTCACCTTCTATGGCCCTAACCCTAACCCTCCCTTCCTAAGTGTCTAACCCTAACCCCCCCTAATACTAAATGTCCCCAGAGAGGTTACTCACCTCTCCTGAGCTGTCATCTACGGCGGGTCTGCGGTGAAAATGAATGGCTGAGTATGATGATCAACACACTCAGCCATGGATAAAAAAAAAAATATAAAATGACTTCCATTTGAAATAAAGACAGTTGAAAAGGAACGTTCAACTGTCTCCATTTCTAAAAGCAGCCGTTTGGACCGGGGACTTGCAACGGTATAGAACGTGGAACCTACTGATAAAGAAGGATTTAACATATAGGTTTCTGATCAATAATACTCTACTTTGTAACATAACAAAAATACGAGAGTGGAACACTGAAACATTGTAGTACAACTAAATCAATATACTAGTTTAAATGAAACACATATGCCTGATCTTTTGTTGTACATAGATGGAGTGTGGATGATTTAAATAAGGATGGCAAATTAGTTAAAAACAAAAACTGAAATAATCACGCACTCATTAAAAGCTATGAAGATATTTGTGTGTCCATTAAAGAATAAATTATAACCAGATTGAGGTTATGATGACGCATGTTCCCAGTAACAGATGCTTTGGCAAGCACATCTATTTACATTGTTTACTGCAGTTACTATTATCGGCACCCTGGGTAACTGCACGCATAGACATATGTTGTACCTGTATAAAATGACTTATCCCAGGTCACATGATTCTTAAACCAGGATTTAAGCCAGAATTTTAATCAGTGTAACACGTTGGTGTAAAATAAAATATAAATTGCATATCAGACTAATGTAAACATGTTGCTAAAATAATTTACAATTTCAGAGTTTGTCCTGCTGGGAATTATACTTTTTGGACTTGTGTCTTTGAAATCCTATGAGTTGCAATACATAAATAAAATCATATTAGTTGGCTCTTAAATCACATTGACATGCTTGCTGAGGGTTTATGTAGCATTTTACTCTAATTTAACTACCCAAGACTGAGATTTCCAGAAGAGAGGAGAGCCATTACTCACCCACACATTGGTTCCACTGGTAATGCTGAAGATAGCCTTGTGGACAGCTACACCTGTATCCACCTATAATGTTCTGGCATCCATGCTGACAGCGATGGCTTCCATCACATTCATCCACATCTAGCAGTTACACAGAAAGGATTTGTATAATTTGTTTTGGGTAATTATCACTTAATAATGCTACAGTAAGACTATTCCATGTTCAGCCTTACAAAGAACATAAAATGCTTTACTGAAAACATAATAAACTGACATTGGTTTTGTTTAATGTAAAAGGAGAACATACAATATGAGTCTTTTGCTTTTTATCTTAAATAGCCTCATTGGCCATGCACTACAGCATCCACACTATCTCCTTTCAATGAGAACAAACAAACAAACAGGGATCTTTGTCTTGGCTATCATTACCATATAGACAAGCCCTTGTTGCAGCTAGCAATTTACAAATGTTGTTACAGTGCCCCATTTGGGACTTGTGAAAGAGACAGCCTTTAGGGCACAGTGCTGGCAAGATTAAACTGATATTGTTCTGTTTTTACAGCTTAAATACATGACATTTTGGATTCTTAAGAGAATTGAGATATGCTTTTAAAACAAAAGACAAATCACAAAAATAAACAACATAAAAGTCTTTGGCCAATCTGACACAAATGGCTTATAAAACCAGCAACTATTAGAATTTTCTTCATATACACTCGTACTGTATATGTTTTTGAAGACCATTATTTTGGGAAGCAGCCCTATAAAATACCCTCTTATCTGGTTCCAAATGATATATGAGGATGTCTTTTGTAAATGAATTTGCATCAGGCATGTTAATTGCCATAGAGAACATTAGTGCTGCAGGATAAATGGAGATGGTAAAGGTCCAAAAGTATTATACCTTCGCATTGTGCTCCGCTCTGATCAAGAGAAAATCCACGCTGACATTCGCACGTGTAGCTTCCAGGGGTATTCTGGCATACTCCTTTGGCACCACACAAGCCCATCTCTGAAGCACACTCATTGTTATCTACATGAAAAGAAAAGGCCCGGTGACCCACAACACAGGAGCTGACAGCGACATGATCTGTTTTGTATAGCCTAAATTCAATATAGAGCTGAAAAAGCAATCTGTGTCCTAAAGCAGAGCAATGCTCAAAAGTCAGTATGCTCTGTCACTTACAGTATGTGCTTACAAACGTTTCATGTTCTACCAATATCACAACAATTACAATAGCAGAACATTTTGTGATGTTGTTTTTGCGTCTGTTGTGTGCTTAGAATTTCTAGTGAGATATGTCTTAAGCAGGGTACACACTGAGAAATTTACCACTATACGATTTAATCAAAAAGATTTTCTACGTGGCTTTTAGTCATGAAAAATGTGAATACAGTCATATACACTACAGCTTTTAGTCATAACAAACATGTGAATATAGTCATATACACTACAGCTTTTAGTCATGACAAACATGTGAACACAGTCATATACACTACAGCTTTTAGTCATGACAAACATGTGAACACAGTCATATACACTACAGCTTTTAGTCATGACAAACATGTGAACACAGTCATATACACTACAGCTTTTAGTCATGACAAACATGTGAACACAGTCATATATTTTCTACGTGGCTTTTAGTCATGAAAAATGTGAATACAGTCATATACACTACAGCTTTTAGTCATGACAAACATGTGAATACAGTCATATACACTACACGCAATACGGGAAGCTCTATGTGTTTTTCTTTGTTTGGTTATAACTATTAGCAAAAACGAAATACAGACAGGATAATAGCACCAATCACACACATAATTACACTGTCTAATAATTAGTACTTCAGTAATTACAACAATTACTATATTTGCACTACAGCCACAGGTAGTGAAAGACAGTCACTTACCAATACAAGCACTGTGATGCTGTGTAAATCCTGGTGGACATTTGCATGTAAAACCTCCCAATGTGTTAACACATATAAACTGGCAATTATGTTGCTTGGTTGCACATTCATCAAGATCTGAAAGGAAAATGAGTATAATTATAACTATATCAAATTTTGGATAAAGTTATAGATAAGGTCTAGATATTGTAACTTATCCTGCATTTCATTGAGCAGCATCTTCCAAACTGGCAGAATGAGAGGAAAAATATCTTTGAGTGAAGGCAATTTACTCTCTTTGGGCCAGATCCTAAACTATGTATGTGAGCGTTTTTACGCTAGCCGCTGACGTAAAATCGCCCATTAGGATTTATCGCGCATGCGCATGGCAGATGTTACGCCACATAACTCTGAACGGACGAACCAACCACATATCAACAGCGTAACTACAAATGAAGGGGCGTGACAGCCATACGACACCCGTAATTACGCTTCGGAGGCGGGGAGAGGCATTTAAATCGTACAGTATGGGCGAGCTTAGGCACTTACATACGTGAAGCCATTACGTATAGCCTTAGGTCTGGATCTACCCCTTTGATGGTATTTTTCTGCTAGAATGCATTTTGCATTAAGTAGTTGGTTAATAAATACAACATGATTCCTGTGAAAACTGCACTTGGAAGAAAATTTGATTTTTATATGAAAGATTTTTTTTCAAGTAGTGAATTATTTAACCTAATGAATTGTTCTGTCACAGCATTCTAAATACAGGTGGCAAGCTGATGATTAAGATAATTGTTTTACTGTTACCAGCAAATTGATTTTACCAATCAAACCAGTGTTGGTAAATCTATGTGGGATCGATTTACCCAGCTCAAGTGTTATTTAACATTTTGTTCTTGACACAGTGTAAGTACCAGCAGACCCTGGTACCTTTCATCAATTCTTAGCATACAGCCAACTGTTGTTCACTAAGTTTCAGTACTGTATGCACAGGCATCTGTAAGCTAAAAACCTAATGCTGGAAAATGTAAATCCTGGAAACAAACCATTTATCCAAAGCTGTTTTTATATTTACATATCTAGACTAGAATGCACAATCCCACACACCCTTGTTCTGTAAAGCCAATTACTAATAATGGGTGGTCTCTATGGGATTCAAAACGTGCAAGCTACTGTAGCTTTGGATCTCTAGGGAAGCATGGCTGGTTGCATATGTACATAGTCAGCCAAGTGCAATATAGCTACATTCAGCAATACCTTCCCTTTCCCTAGGTATGGAAGTGAAGGGTACTTTACTGTAATGTAGAGTGGATTATGCCTTGTGATATTGTGATCTCTATTTAGTGACAATGCCAATGTACTAAATATAAAGTCATGCATAAAATTGGCTTTGAAACGAAAAAAATTCTTTTTTGTATTACTTTTTTTTTTTTTAAGTAACAGAATACATTAGCAGTAATCCCATACATTTTTTTATTCATTCGAAAGGTAAATGCTAATGTGATGGTCAACATGTCCTGTGGCTGGTGCAACAGTTTTGCAAAAATTGTGCATTTTTAGGTCTGCAATTGGGTTGAGATCAGGTGCATTTGGGTGAGTATGACTGTACATTGCCGATGCCCCTCCACGAAATGCCCCACTGAATGCAAGCAACTGAGAATGTGCAGTGCAAAATAGCACTGAAATATGCTACACCTTTGGGCGCACATTGAAGTCTGGATCAACCACCAAAGCTGTGAAGAAACACTGACCATGCTATTATTGGGAAAACTTTTTTTGATGAAACATATGTTGGTTTTTCTGAAGATTTAAGCGTGTGTAGGCCGTTTTCTCCCAGCCAGTTGCGAACTGGGAAATCAATTGCTTCTGCCTTATTGAGAAGCAATCGATCCATCGAAGAAGAAAGATGCAGCGGCGAATGATGAGTATTGTAACCCCAACCCTTATCTTAATCCTTACCCTAACCCTCCCCTTCCATAACCCTCTCTTCCCTGAAGCCTGACCCCAAGTCTCCCTTCCCCGCAGTTTGACTCCAAGACTCCCCTATCTGCAGCCTGACCTAAAGTGTCCCCCCCACGCAGTCTGACTCTAAGTGCCCCCTACCCACTGCCTAACCCTAAGACTCCCCTCCCCGGAGCCTAACCCTAAGACTCCCCATAGATTCCCCTATAATCCTCACCTGTCCAGACCGGAGCTGCTGGTCTGCAACAGGTCTGTGGCCGCAGTTTCTGAATGAATGGGTAAGTATGCCGATTGGCATATTTACCTATTCATTAAGAAAATTTTGTATTAGCTCATTTTCAATATAGAGGTAGACGAAAATTAGCTTTCGACTGTCTCTATTTCGCAAACAGCATTTCCAGGTGGCAACTACATCCTGATTTAAGCCATATGTGTTTAATGTCTATTTGTTCTGTAATTTAATAAAACTGTTTAGTAGTGTAAAGAGATCATGACTAGGATGAGTATTTATTGTTACCGATAAAATTTCCTTGAAAACAAACTATGAAAATAAATTTCAAAAGTAAAAGCACAGCCCTGGGCAGTCAGTTCACCAGCTATAAAATATCTGTGTTGATCCTGCCAGTTAACCACCTATCCGCATGACAAATTGTACCAATGATTGTGTCTTCACACATTGGACACCTCTACACCCAAACAATTTATACCTTACCTTTACAACTTCTTCCATCTTCTTGCAATATGTAGCCACGAGGACAGGAACACTGGAAACTTCCATCAGTATTTTTGCAGAGAAAGTTGCAAGGTTTGGGAGACTGATTACACTCATCAAGATCTGTAACAATAATGTCATTCAGTAATACCTACACAGATAAATAACAATAATACAGAAAAAAAAACCTCTCAACATAACAAACATGTTGTTGAGGAAAAATGAAGCCAGCCTGAAAAATAGTAATAAATTGTCTTCCTTATCACATTACCCAATATGCAGTAATCTAAAACAGGACAATACAGAATTAGATTGGGAAAAACTTGATTCTCATTACTTGGGACTAACCGTGTCCACTTTTCTGTGCCAACTTACCTATGCAGGAGGTTCCAGTCAAATCAGGAGTATAGCCTGGATTACATTCACATTTGTATGTACCCCTCTCATTAATACATTGTCCGTTGCGGCAGATTCCATGTAGAACATGACACTCATCAATATCTGAGAACCAAGTAGAAGAAGAATATTAGAGATTAAAATATTAATCTTATAAAATTAACTAGTATTCCACTCATATAACATTCTTATGATTCACTAGAATGTTTACCAGACTAACCAGTGTACTGATGTATACTTTTGACTGCCAAGCCATCTGTGTATAATGGAATTCTACTTTTAGAACTTTGAAAACCTTGTCCCTAATGTATAGTCTCTTTAATATTTATTACAATTTCTACCCTAAAAAAATGTATATAACTAATTTTAGAAATCTGACAAAAAATCTGAAACTAAATTTCTATATGCGGCCCATATTCAGACTACCAGACGTATAACGACCGGTGTTTAGCGATTTTTACTACTGCGCATGCGTAGTAATTTTTTAATGTAATCTACGTATCTTTTTCTTACGTAGATTGCGTAAATGCAGTACTCACTCGCGCTGTTAGGATAAGTGAGATGTCCACCTTCATCTGTGTCTTTCCGGCTAATGACTTCTGTCTTTAATAGTCCCCTATTTATACCCTCTGACAGAACTGTTCACAAATCGCTGTTTAGTAAATTCAGCTATTTATGTGTTGTGGCTGAAAAATAACCCCATTGCGATGTAAACTGCGGGAGTTTCAAAAAAACCTTAAACTCCAGTAAGTTTGTGTTGAGTTTACATTAGAAAATACGGCAATTTCAAAATCGGCGGTAAATACTTGCAAACTCCAGCGAGTTTGGCAAACTCAAGTCTAGTAAATCTAGGTCCTAGTGTCTTTTTACCAATTATGATCTAAATCAGTCATATTAACTTTAGATACATACCTTCTCCTCCTGTCGTGAACCCTCGGCCGTAAGGGCAAAGCTTTTTGAACTGGACTGTGCCAGGGAATGGGCAGATCTCACAAGTAATTCCCCAGCCTCTGCCAGCATTACAACAACATTCAGACTTGGTGACAGAATTCTGTGTGGAGGATCCAAGCTGGCACATGGTATGCAATACTTCAGTGAAGCAATATCCCAGCCTGTTGTCTGTAACAGATATAACCATATAAGAAAACGCAGCAGCAATTTTGCAGTTTCTGAAATTTAAAGGATGCTTCTTAACATAGTTACATTTCAGTTGGCCGATGACTGCTGTCTGCCTATTAGATGATTATCTCCAGACATCTCTAACAGGCCTCCATGAAATCTAACAACAGGCTCCAATTCTATGGGCAGATTATAAACTGATTCTTTTGCTCAGCCTATGAGAGGTCATGTTAAATGTTGCACCACACAGTCGCACTACCTGAATTGCTTGGATTTGTGCTCAATGCATTTTTCCCATAGAACTACTGCAGAGTTCCTACTGTAGTACTAGACAGACTAAATTGTTAATTACTAAGAGTCTATCTACTATCCAGGTAACATTATCATGCCCCACTTTTTTATATATATTGAATAAGATATCATTGTCTACTTTATTTGTTTAATTGTATTTCATTCAGTAGAAGAAATGCTATTTTAGCAGGGATATTTGGATAAATACATAGAATGTGTATAGTCATTCACTGGAGTAGGAATCCTTGCTCTCTCTACAAAGCCTAATTTCTAAAGAACATCTACTCTGCATTTACATAAATAGGAACGCAGAGAGATGGAGCATAATGAAAAAGAGTCATCTATTTGATATGAATACAGTATACAGTGGGCTCTAATTATTAATGATATATATATATATATATATATATATGTATATATATCTCAAGAGAGAATATTGTTTTTAACAATTTTACAAAAAAAAAAGGAATGATCACAAACATCTTTATTAAACGTTTAAACAGAGAAGATCTGTAAAAGTTTTAATTAATTCATTTGCACTAAAACCTCAATAAGCAGTAAATAGGAGCCTGCATAGAATGTATATGGCTGTTATAGTACTAATTAGTTAAAGTAAAGTCATATTCTATAGGCTATCTTTCTTAAGGGAAAGGAGTATGAAAATGGATACTAACTGTTAGCTGGTTAAGATTTTTTTGTAGTTTCTACATTTTCAAACCTGCTATTTTATAATAATTAGATTTTTTTTTTACCTTGATATGTCTAGAAACAGCCCGCTGCTTCTAATACTCACCAATACATTCTGTCTCTGTAGCGCTGGCATTAAATCCATCTGCACACTCACACCTGTAGCTGCCCACTGTGTTCAGACATTTTCCATTTTCACATAATCCGGGCTTACTGCATTCATTCAGATCTTATGAAATAAAAACAGTCTTATTTCGAAGGGCCAAAACACCATCACACTATTACTGAGTTACATAGTCAAATTTCATATAAACCAACTATGAAATACATCTACAATATTCTAAAAATAGACTTCTACACAAAGCAACACATGTATATATTTTCTTATAATACATGCACATTGTTAAATATTTCTGCCTCTTGAACAAACATAGTTTATTTCACCGTTTTGACATTTCATTTGTTTTAAATTATCGTTAAGATGTTTCATTTATATCCTACTTTGTACTATCTTCCTTAAACTGGCTTTTTTTTTTCTCTTTGTAAGGGTTTCTGCAAAACATTCCATATAAATTCTCTTACCCATACATCCTTCACCATCTGGTCTACGCTGGAATCCGGGTCCACATATACACATAAATGTTCCTATAAGATTTTTGCAGGTCATCTGTTTAGATTCACAATCGTGAAGACCATCTTCACACTCATCCTGATCTGTAGAAGGAAAAAGGAACAGTGCAGTTTACAAACCGTACTGATGTAATGTAAATAACTAACATACGTACTAAACATAACAAGCAGAAGATATAAATAAAACACAATCACATTTGATACAAAAGTTTGCATACTCGCCTAAACATGTCAGGAAGAAACATAAAAGTAGTTATTGTTACTACCATGGAATCAAAACAAATGTTGCAGCTGGAATGTAGTATTTGAAAAAAAATGAAGACTTAAATTATGCCAAAGGTCTTCATCTGTCCAGCAATGTCTCTCCACACTTTATATAGGAACCAGGATTGTCTGTAATAGATTTTCAGTCACAGGTCCTCCCCTTAAAAAAGGAGTTGGGATGCATTGTGTGACAGTCTAAACTGGGTACACACATATCCAATCCTTTTCTGATCCAACTCCCAACCAGACTGTTTACACAATCCTACAGCAGACCAACTTCTCATGTACAACAAACAGTCCATGATACACACTTGTCCAATTTAACAGCAGACTTCCGAACTGCATCTGCTAAAACGATTGTGTCACTATAAGCAGTCTTTCAATCTTTGCTATATTTTGACCACTAAATGCTGCATGATATCAAAATCAGGAAAAAAATATTGGACTAAGCAGTCACTAGAGCAGCATACACGTAAATTAGTTGGGTGATTGACAGTTGAATAATAAAGCAGGTTTAAAATCATTTGATCTGACTAGGCCACCAGGATTGGAGCATACACACATATCTAATGTCAGTCTAACTGGGAGGTTGGAGATCAGATTGGATGCAAATTGGATAAGGCTGTACCAAGCTTACGGAAATCTGATTTCTCTACCACTGTGGCCCTAATGTAAGCAGTAACAGGGTCACAATACAGCAATCCAGTCTTCTTCATATTTTGGCCCTCTCTGTGGTCTGTAACTGGAACTCCTACAGTCTTATAGTTCATTTGTTGTCAAGTACAAAGATACTCAAGACAAATGACATGGACCATGGGTCTACATGCTGGTCATGTATGATGAAACTACCATTTAATCAAATATAAAAGGAACACACATGGAATGCACATTTTTAAAAATCTTATAGCTTTACATTTAAAAAAATATTAGTTATTATTTCAAGCAAATTTCTGTTTTCTTAATTTTAAATAAATAACAATTGTAGGATAGATGGACTTTGAAGGCACTTTTGATACACATGTAGACCACAGCACTGAACAATGTGGTTAGGGTTTGATGACACAATTTGTGATGTCAAAACTATATCACTATGGGCCGGATCCAGAACTACGTCCATCTTCCATAGACGGACGTAGTTCAATAAACAGTAGCTACTGCGCATGCGTATTAGCTATTGTACGTAATCAGCGTATCGTTTCGATACGTAGATTGCGTATATGCGGTCTTTTAGGCCCTATGTCTCAAATGTGGGAGGGTTTCTCACTCTACCGGGATTTTAGGAGCGCTGGCCAATGTTTGGGAGCCTCCAAGATCAGTTGGCGAGTATAATTTAGGTTGTTACCCAGACATATATACTTCTATATATTCCAATTCTGTACCTATATGCTTCTTGACTGTTGGTCTTCCACATCTTTGTATTATGCTTCCTTTCTGCACAGTACTGACTTTGAGGTTTTTGTGACACCTATTATAGACTATCATTGTTTAGTAGACTCTTCATATTTTTCCACTATTCTGTATTTCCGTGTTTGCAATAATCTGATGGCTAGTCTTTGTGACTTAGTTGAAAAAATAAGGCACACTTACCCTTGCACATTCTCTTGTCTTCTCTGAGCACATAACCAGATGGACACTTGCATTCGTAGGAACCATAGGTGTTAACACAGCGAAAAGCACACAGCAAAGGATTTTGTGCGCACTCATTAACATCTGTAAAGAAATAGATTTTTCACCAGTTGTAATAAAGTAAATAAATATTGGAAAATAAATATACAGAATCACACAAATGTGTGTGATATAATTGTAGGCAACTTTCCAGAGTCTCATCCCACTTCAATAATGGTATTTCCACCTATCCAGTAAAAGAATCTTATTTTATCAATATATGGACAACTTACAGCTGATTCATAGCTGGGGGGATAACAGTAACTGTTATCATAACATAACAATAATCCCATGGAGCACGTATAAATCATGACAATACTAGTGCTGACAATGCGACTGCATGCATAATAGGAGCTGTCAGACTTTCTCAAAACATGTATGGCTGGGATAAGGACAATTGTGATTGTATTGAACACGTCATTTACCAAATGACTCACAAGTCGGAATCATCCCACAAGTGTTTATTAACACTACAGAAATGTTTATAAGCTGCCATTATAAACTATAAAACTTTAGCTGATATAGAATTGTCACTAACAAGATACTAAAGTTATACATGTGATTCACATGTGGCAGTACTGAAAGGGTTTTTCACTGCAAAATGATGTGTTGTAAAAGGGACTAAGCTTTATAGTGTCACGAATGTTAAATTGTTGGTGGTTCATGAAAAGATTTTTGCTGTGATTTTTTTTTCAAGTTTTGTTTTTTCAAGTTTCCATGTGTCCAATACACATGGAAACTAAATGAAAAACACATTTAGTCTTATACACTGTCCAAGACAGCTCTCAGTTATGCCTTCTCCCAAACCAAATGTTGCCATTCAGAGCTTGTAAAGCATAAACTGCTCTCTCACACATATAATGTTCAGTGTATAATGAAATAATGTTTCTTATGCTACAGTAATTGTTACAGGTCATGGTCTTTCAGCAGTAGACTTGAGAAATTACCTTCACATGACATCATTGGTCCTGGCTCAAATCCTTCTTCACATGTGCACTCAAACCCACCAATTACATTCTTGCAAGTACCATTGCCACATGGGTTTCCAACAGAGCACTCATCAGCATCTACAAAACAAGTTCATCAGCTGTAAGTTTTATTGGCAAAGCAACATTCGAATCGACTACTTTTTATTCTGTTCTTTAAAAAATATCAATATTTCACATATCTCATAGTTACAGTTCATGTATAATTTTTACTCAATACAATTCCCATGAATTTGAACATACCTATGCATTCATCTCCTGAAAGTACATATCCAAAGGAACATTCGCAGCGATAGGATCCATCTGTGTTGATACATTTCCCATTCTTGCATTTGTCAGGAATAGTACACTCATCCATGTCTGCAGGGAGGACAAGAGATAGTTATAATGTTAATCCTGATACTGATGTATTTTGTGGGGTGTTTCTAAGACTTATTAAGACTTACCAATTCGGTCATCATTTGGTCCGACAAGCACGCCAAATCCATATGGACAGACTTCTCGGAAAGCCTCTTCAAATAAAGAAAACACAATGTTTTTTAAAGAGTTTTAGCTTTAAAAAATCAGGGAATGGGTCTGGGAACTGATACTGATTTTTATGTGAAACATACTTCAAGATTTTGCATTTATAAAACCTGCTCTGTTAAAGAATGTACTAGCAAAAGGCTCATTATTTCTATGTGTAAGACCTAAGAGTGCTTTCTTAGTGATATAAATCTAAGCAGATTGTTACAGTTTATTCTACTACTGTATTATGTTCCAGGGTTCATTCATTCTGTGTGTGCATTTGTAAACAATACTGAATTGGCCATACATGAGGTTTTAAGCCCTGTGCATGTACAGCTGAGCTGCACAATAAATAACAAATTCAAATATAAGGTTTGACACATGTTTCTACTGTATATTTACACATTTGTAACAATTAATCAACAATATAAATCAGATTGCAGGTACCACTGACAACTTTGACAACACAAAAATGGGTATCCCTGTTGGTAACACAAATTACAAAACTCTCTGAGGAGGAGAAACTTTTTGTGTGTTGTATAATAAATATTTTTATAAGAATATAGAGAGAATACTCATGCTATTTTCCAAATAAAATGTATTTTCTAGCAGAACATAAACTACTTTGAAGGTACTCCACTAATATTAAACTATAAAATTAATATTCCAATATAAGTTAAAAATAGATATTAGCTTTTAATAGTGAATATATACATGCTGAACTACATTTTAAATGAATGTTCCTATTTGACTGACAAAAATAAAAATTGTAATTTTCTTTGTTATTCGGTGTAACAATTGGAATGATTATCTACTGAAAAAGTTTGTTGTCTTTTCTTTAATTAAGTTTTCAGAAAAGTCTGATATTTTTTTAAACCTTAACCCATTGCGTAAGCAATATTTCAAACCTTTGGACTAAATAGTATCTGTTATTAGTTAGGTCAGTAAAGTTGGACAAGTAGGCAGCCAATGTTGACCCATAAATGGTTAAAACGGCAGTGGTTTCTAAGGTTTGATCAAATATGCAATAATTTGGCACTGTCTTCATGAATGTTTCTCATGATTTCCTTTGGAATGTATTCACTTGGACATCACATCATGTACATCTATAAATGTTCTTCCAAGATCGGCTTTCAAGTGCATTAGAACGGAACTGCTCGCCAGCTTTTGGTGGGTGGAAAACTGTTTTGTTGTACTGAGTAATTGTTTCCCTGGGGGATTGTCTGGGAATTTATTCTATTTTACTTGATTATTCTATGGCATTACTGTGCTTTCTGGTATTGTTAAATATTATACATAAATACATGCCCTAATAATAATAATAGTTAAAAAATAGCTATAAATTTGATGGAAAATATAGGTGTTACTGCAGATTACATTTGCAAGTGCCAGTGCAGTATTTAGTGTTTACTTAGATCATACCATCTCCTTCCACCGGGCATAATTCACATGGAGATCCCCATCCAGCCTCTTTCATTGCACAGCAACGCAACA
>WWET01000598.1:241555-251822 GCA_011038615.1 Limnodynastes dumerilii
TTCCTAGTGACTTAGTAAGTTTCAGTCTGTAAGACTATCTATAGATAAGTGGAGCACTATGACAACTTTGCTTTATGGACCCTAAATTATTAAGTGTCTTTACTATGTACATGGACTGTAACATATCAGTCATTAATATAGTAATTTTCTATAGAACTATTTATGAATTTAGTCATTTACAAGCCACTCTGCTTGTACCCAACAGCATACAAATGCACCTAATTGGAATATTCTATATCAGATGTTTCCTGTAATGAGTGCAAACTCAATGAGCACTAGTTAGATTGGTGCCATGATCACTTATAATGAGTGTAAGAGAATAGCAGGAAGGTGTATGACTTGCCAATGTTATCACCGATATTGTTCATTACATCTGATATCTCATGAACTTTCCTCTTCCTCTGTGAAACTTACAATAGATGTTGTGAGGGAAATTATAAACATCTTTATAAAAAAAAAACTTAGAAGCTTTTCAACAAAATATATATCAACACCCTATTGACAAAGGTCTTTCAGGATAGCGAAGTCCAGAAAAACAGACTTTCTCACAAGATTAAGGGCTACAAATCCAAATAATTTACAATCTTGAAGCAGAAATAAAAGTAAATACATGTTTATTGGACTTTTTTTCTTCAGTGCTGATAGATGTGTTTCTGCTTTTGATTTAGAGAATAGTTTTGTAAATGTTTTTTAGATTGTAATTCTAGTTAAACCTGAGTCATTTGCTGAGAGACCTGGGAAAAGAGCCCAATGTTTTACTTAGATGTCTTGTACTGGGATGGGAGTGGTCTTCTGGCCAGGTATGGGTAGTGTGTTGCCAGGGGTTTTCAGTGTTTGGGTTTTATTACTTGCTTGCACAGTGGTGTGAAAAAGCAGATAACCCAAAGCAACAGCGGATTAAGCACAGATGATAACACATGAAAAGCAAGGCCCTCCATGTGTGTTCTAACTGATGTCAGAGGAAGCGAATCCCATTCGTTTTTGAACAGAGATATGCAAGTTGAAATAACATGACGCTCTACCAGCTCTTGTGGTTGCAGCAGACCCCATCTTTTAATGTGATGGACACTCCCTGAATATTGTATTTCTCCTGTTTTTCAGCTAGCTCAATTTTTGTTAATGCTGCCTTCCCACATAATTACACATACACATACACACAACATTGTATTGCTTCACTGCACTGTCCAATGTCTAAAAAACACCTACTAATACTAGTATATTCCCATCCTCTTCAAACACATTCTTATCTCAACAAACCACTAGAAAGCATCTCTTGGCCAACCAGGCTCATCAAGATATCGATTTTGGTAATAAAACACTCTATACTTGGCACTCTGCCCTTATAGGTATGAAGCTCTTGTCTTAATGAACTAATTCACTAATCTATAAACAGATCATGCCAGAATATTGTAGAGTCAACAGCTCATTCAATATGGTAGTCATCGTGTTGCCTTTTGCCACAATAAAACACCTAATTCTCCTACACTGTCAATAACTCTATTACTAAGATAATTATCTAACAGAATCCGGACCCTTTTGATTAGTGATGCAACTAAGTTCTCACTTAATATATACTGCAATGAGAATGGTAATTTACTGTAGCTGGTATTCTCTTTACCCATATCAACAATTAATTCTAAATGATGCAACAAGATTTATCTTTAATTCCACTTTGCAATATCAGCAGAAAATCAGTTCTGGCTGCCTCAAAAGCAATTAACACTTTCTAGGAAACCATCTAAACAGTCACATGACTTACTCAACCAGCACCACAATTACCATTTTGTGTCCCAAATTCCAACTGACATCAAAACTTGTTCCTTAACTGTAAATAAGTTGTAGGCTTCTCAGGAAAGTGTCACTTCTTCTTGTTTTGCATCTGGCATCATCTCGTTATGTTGCATATGATTGCATTTGGGTGTTTTTAACATATGCTTCTTCCTCACTATACAGTACTATGGTGCTTTATAGCACTTTAACTAATTAGCTTATTTGTAAAACAACATGGAAGTGCCTATAAATATCTGCCTCTGGACTTAAATTTCAAAATCTGGACGCCTTCGCTGCAAAAATATAGGGGATATCCATTCATATTTTTGCAATACCTGCCGTGCCTTATTGTCAACATTTATTATTTTCTGGAAAAGAGTGACAATACAGTACCTAAAATGTATACAAGTCTCTCATGTAATCAAAGCATCCACAAAATAAAGCTCAGTAAAACACAAAAATGTTCCACGCATAGCAAACTTCTAAGATTACATTTGCTTGAATAATATTACAGATGAGGATGCTGTGAACTGAACTCAAGAATGTTTGCTCAGTTCAGTCTAAGCCAGGTGTTACATAATGTCTCACCAATGCATTGTCCCGTGGATGTGAACTTGTAGCCAGGTTTGCAGTCGCAGCGGAAGCTTCCTGCTGTATTAACACAGTCTGCGTTCCTTTGACATACTGGTCCGTTCTGGCATTCATCAATGTCTGTCAAGTGAAAATAACATATATATGAGTTTTATGTCTCCACTATGGTTTAATGGCTCAGTGGCTAAATATGATAATGCTTATTATGGCACATTCATTATTTTCAGCATGTTTTTAAATAAAAAGTATGACTCCTAAATACAGATTGAATACATGTGCTAAAAAAGATATATTCTGGATTTACAATCTGGTACATGATCAGGATTGAACTATATTAGCTGTTCAGTGAACTTTTAATATGTTCAGTGTGCCACTGTTTATCAGTGTATGTGGCAGCAAGTGGGATAAAGATCCTGTTTATCCTCCTTTGGAGTCATGTTTTCTTCACAGTTAGAGCATTTTTCCCCCTTCTTTGCACTGTGACTGCCTCTTTGTCTGTACAGAAACTTTATGAATGGCACTATTACCCCCTGTAAGCCTCTCCTATGTTTACGTATTGGCACATATGCTACCACCCTATTTACAGCAAAGGATATTTGAGTTTTAAGTTCCAAATTTTCACAGCTAAATAGTTGTTGATGTGCTGGAGATAGGTAAGACACTGGAAGTCTTTGGTGAGAAACACTATGCTTACTTTAAGTGTAATCTCTACCTCCAAGAACCCTTTCATGTACTGCTATATATGTTAAGATATTTTACCAAAAATGTAAAGTTCCGCTGAAAATGCAGAATCATGCAAATACACTACTGTGAGGTCTGGAATTATCTCTCCCATAACCCTCTGCTAAAATAATCCTGACATCATAGATTGAAATATGTATGACCACAAAGGCATCCCAGTTGGAGGAAATATTTGCAGAATCGTTGAACAAACAGTCATAAATGTGTACAGCATTGTTACCTTATTGATCGCTAAAATTATGATTATTTTATAATCAAGTCAAATGATGCATTGTGCATGGTTGTGGAAGTGTACACGCTAAGTTTATATTGCTGCAAACACTTGCTCATAATGGGATCAGCGTGATAATTGAGGGTTAAAGATGTAGGGCCTGATCCAGACCTACGCCGATGCGCTGTGCTTAGTCACACAGGAGCGTATGCCCGCTAACCCCTCCCTCCCTCATTAAACTAACTCACCCACCCACCTACACTTACCTGAACACAGTAACGCTGGGGGACGCCCCCTCCAGCGTTACTACAGCGCTGCTACGGATGCCCGATCAACGATCAGGCGTTGCCGTAGCACACGCCAGGCAACATCTGCCCGCCGCATGCGCAGATCGGCTTTTAAGCCGATCTTCCGCTGCTGGCTGGCGTCTTAACCCATATCAACCAGGGCCGGATTCACAACCCCGTATTTTTTTTACACATGTGCCTAATTTAAAAAATATAGCTACCACGCATGCGTAGTAACTATTTTATGCTATTTACGTAGCATATCGTTACGTAGATTGCGCACATGCGGTCTTTTAATGAAACGCTACATAGATAGTGTAATATAGTTACTACGCATGCATAGTAGCATAGTAGCTAGATTCGGAAAATTTGGCACGTATGTAAAAAAATACGGGGTTGTGAATCCGGCCCCCTGACTCTTGTAAGTTTTTGGCAATGCATATGAAAACTAATTCTGTGTCTATAGTCTAACTTTTCAGAGTAGGGTTAAATATTCTCCTAGTATCCAGGACAATATACTATATTAGAGAAGAAAGAGGATGTATATTTATGATGTTTAAGTTTGGTGTAACAGCTGTGCCTTTTAAACCCATGCACATTACAATTATTTGTTGAAGTTTCTTGCTATATAGAAGATACAACGTTCTACCATGGTTGAAAGATATTTCTTTGGCTCCTTACCGTCACACACCAATAACTTGTCATTGTAGAAAAATCCCATGGGGCATTCACAGCGGAAGCTTCCCACCATGTTTATACAAACACCGTTTTCACAAACCCCAGGAATTTCTCTGCATTCATCAATATCTGAAGAGAAGGAAGGATATTAATGTGTTATTGCAAGTAACATGATGTATAAACATGGTATAAAAACTATTTAACACTAAACTTACCTATTGGTTGTCCTGTGTAAATATCAATGACAAAGCCAGGTCTTGCACTTCCACACAATGCAGCATACTCATCTGTTAAGAACGTTGAAACATAAACACACATAAATGAAAGAATTTACGTGAAGAAATGTACACTTACATTAGCATTGTCCCTTCTCCAAATTATATATAGCTGAGGATCCTTGAAGGGAGGTCCAATTGGAAAGTTTAGGGTGTTAAATATTGAGGGTGTTTAATGATCAAAAAAATGGTCATCAAGAAAAAAAAGTGAGAGCCCAAAAACTGATCGACTTTCCCAGGAGTCCAAAAGGGTTGTCTGAAACACTGGAATCTCCTACACACTGGGGAAGTAATTACGGTAAGTATGGATAAAATGCTTGAGTAGAGAATATTACTTTTGAAATAACTGGGTTTAGTTCCTTCATGGACTTCCCTAAAAGTGTTTGCAGCTATGCATTAAAAAATCACACTCACCTGTACTTGGTGAGGGACATGGCTCACATGGTTTGTTCCATGCACGGCCAATGTTGTATGAGCAGCAGCACATTTTCTTTGTCATGTTATAAAGCAATTCTCCATCACAAGTTTGGTTGTCAGCATAGAAATTCCGGAAGCACAGACTCCTCCTCATGTCTACAAATAAAGTAAATATAAAACGCTTCTTATTCTGTAGTTTAAAAAAATCCAGCGCACAGTTTATTATTTAGGAGGCCATTGATTTGTCTTTAATTAAAAAAGACAATAAAAAACGCACTAAAATAATACAACGCTACTTAAAAAGGTAATTAAAAATTCTAAGATGATTATTTTGTATATTTCTAAGAATGTATGAATATTTAACATTGGATAGGAACAGCAAGCCTACTATAACGTGTCTGTATTTATCTCTATCACTGAAGGTATATGTCTAATTCTTTATGTGTTACTGGCAACTTACCCATACAATAGTTTCCTCCATTGATTTGCATGTAGTCAGGTGGACATACGCAGGTGTAATTTCCTATAGTGTTGTAGCAAGTTCCAGGTCCACATATTCCAGGCTGCTGACATTCATCGACATCTGAAGTACAAATATGTATACGATAAATTCAATGATCAATCTAACTCTATGAAGCTTAAACAAATTGATTTAAAATAAAATAGTATTTTATTAAATTAGTATGTGTTAATATTGCAGTGTAAATGAAGGTAAATAAATAGTAAGATGAGGTTTAGGTGTGGTTATTGGTCTAAAACAGATGGATTTAGTGTAGGGGACTTTATTACCATCATTGGGGCGTATTCAGAGATCAGTTTTCGAGGGGAGTTGTGTGCGTATTTTTAGGATCGGATCATGCGCATGCGTAGTAACTTTATTTACGTACTTTACGAAGACTATATGCACATAAATGCCTAACAGATGTACATGTGAATCGCACTTGGGGACATACGCACGGAAATCCGAAAATTTACATAAAAGTGGGTGGGGGGAGGCATTTAAATGAACGCATGGAGGCGCGGTTATAAAGAATCGCACAGACAGATCACATATACGCACGTAAGTACATACGTAAAGAACAGAGAGGTCTAGGGACTTGTAAGTCCCAGACAGCACATCCGGGAGAGGGGAGTGTCGGGGTTGTTGGTGGGTGTTGCCTTGCTCCGGACGTGCGTATAATTGCGTACATAAAAATAATGGTTCTCTAAATACGCCCTATTGTCTGAAATGGTGGATTTCTATTCTATTATAGTGATCATAATTATGTGGTGGTATAGATTTTGCTTTAGTCCCCTATATAGGTGTGACTGGAAATCCAAATAAAATGAAATAATAAAGATATGTATCAGGTTTTCTTTTAAATGGATTTAATGAAATATTTCCCAAAATGAAAACTATTACTATTAGACCAAAGCAGGGCACAGAACTTTTAATTTAACAAAAATCTTATTTCTGTGATAAAGATCTACATACCTTCACAAATACGGTTTTCTTCATTAAGGAAGTATCCAGCTGGACAAATACACACAAAACTACCAAAGGTGTTTATACACTTTCCACCTTGACACAGACCTGGCAGCTCCAAACATTCATCGATATCTAGAAGAAATCCCAGAAGTTATGTAAGAATGATTGGAAAAACTAAGACATTTTTTTTTTAAAAATGGAGATAAAAATAGACTGTGGGGACACTACTACAAATATAACTTTTACATTTTATTTTCTCCATATGGGAATAGCAGCTTCTTTTAGAGCTTAAAACCAATCATTATGTTCTCAACTTTTTTGATCTGTACCAGTTACTAGCTATGAAATTAAGCCCCATACACACTACTGTTTTTTTTAAATGATAATCGTTCAAAACACCAGTGAAAGGAGTGTTTTGAACAATATCATGCAAGTGTATACGCTGATCGTGCCTGATCGTTGCAAAGTACACAAAATCATTTGATCGCATCTTTTAAAAAGTTTAATATAAACAATCAAGTCATCCAATACTGAAGGCTCAACTGAAAATTGTTTGTAGTGTGTATGCAGGCTGATTGGCTATAAAAAATGTTCTGTAATGTCGTCCATAGTTTACTTCTTCAACTCTATCCCTCCCTAAGGCCCTGCCATAACCACTTACCCTCTTAGCTCTTGGTTTCCTCACCATCTTTTTTTTATATATATAATTTCAGATCCATGTTCCCTCCCTCTTGTGTATTTTTTTTTTACATTTTCAAGCACCTACATACTCGCACCTACATTTTTTTTAAGTTTTTAAGATCTATATTTTACATATGTCATTCAATTCCCAACATATTTATTTAATATTTATAAAATATGCAGTTTGCCATCTTATATCACTCCTGGATAAAATACAAATATATCTTAAAGTTGTCACATCTATACAATGCTCTCCAGCCACCATACACACCACCAGAGAGTTGGCACATGTAGCACTGGTTGAGAACACAGAAACATAGAATGTGATTGGCCCCTCCAGTCTTTTTAAAACCATACTGACTCCTAGATCCTATTTGACCCTCATTTAGTTTAAGATTTGTGATATACTTTTATTTATCCCAAGCATGTTTAATTTGTTCTATTGTATTAGCCTATGTTAGGCTATTCCACTTATCAACTGATTCTGCTTAGACTATATTGTTCTTAAACTTCCCATGTTTGATGGAAGATTTTGAATATGTATTAGATATAAGAGGGATAATTGAAGAAGATGATCTTCTTATATTGGTCCTTTTACAGAGGATACAGGTTCCTCCCACAGTGAAATCCCAAATTAAGTTGCAGGTCATGCAATTCCCCAAACAGGGCGGTGTCAGTCTCCGATCCGATAGTAGTATTTTAGAAACACAAGTAGACGAAAGCTAATTTTGACTAAGAGAGAACGTCCCTTTTGAAAAAGGGTCGTTCGAAGCTGAGACCAACACCCAAACAGGGAATTAAATCTCCTATGGCCTTATTTAGTCCACACTCCTCTGTCTCTTCTATGTATCCTCAAGTGATCATGTGATGACACTGAGAAAACAAGATGAGGAAACTATATTGAACACAACTATGCATTGATTGACCATTCAGGAACTATTCACAACCAGCCCAAGTCTGCCATTTAAACAAAAAAAGCCTAGTCTTAAAGCACATGATGGTCCACTTTAAATAAACCGATAATATCAGTTGTTGGGGAATTAGCTTGATGTATGAATTATAATTGATCTGCATGTCATACATGTACATTTACATTTTTGCTATATATAATGGTTATATAGTATACCTTCCAAAATAACAGTAATAGGATTTGGTCTGAAACCTTCTCCTCCGGGACACAACGTTTTATAGTCGCCTGCAAGATAAAGCAAAGTATACACAGTCACCCTTATGGTATTGCTCTTATAAATGTTAATATTGGAATTTTAATTATTGTTAGTAGTAAAAACACAAGTGTGCTTCTCCTGTAGTACAGGTAGTCAAGCAGAATGTGTATTGCTTTGCAAGGCTTTAGCTCTATCTCAGCAAGTCAGAACACACACTGTTTAATGTATTAAACAAAAGAAAACATAAACATAGGCATGAATAAAACACTGTGGAAAATACAGCTCCTCTTATAACAATAGCTAATTACTACCTTAACAAAGGCAAAATATTGGTATAGACATTTACATTATATATGCACCACAAGCACATTAATCACAAGAATGTATTGGGAAATGGCTTTAAAACTGTAAATCCAGCTAAAACAGGACCAAGTACACGGTACATCATTGCTTTACAGAGATTACTTACTTGAATTTACAGCAGGGCAATATTCACATGGAGTTCCCCAGGCTTTGCCAAGTGTGCAGCAACATGATGCTCTGGACACACCAACACCTATTTCTAGATTACAGGAGAGGTCTCCGTTATCTCCACGTGGCTTTGCCGCCAGGTAACAGTTGCCAGCCCGAGTATCTAAAGAAAAATAAATATATTATAAATTATTTTATTACAACTGCTTGTTAAATATTCAGTTACCTAAAATAAAATAATAGTATTCATAAGTATGAATTATTTATGTTATGATATGTTAAAGATTTTACTTTATGATTTAACCATACAAAGGGTTATGTAGTGCACTTGTACAGTATCTGAAGTCACAAATTTATTTGATCTGCTTGCCCATGTGGTAAATATATAAGGTGAAAAAGGGGAAAGGGTGATGTGGTCACTTAAAGGCACAGTATTACATTATATGTTCTGTAAAACTCTTAAAACACTACTGAAGGTGAAATGATTGGATTGTTAATCTTTATTGTGAGCTGCAGCAGTCAGCAGTAATATGGTCCTGCACCCGTACTTATATTAAGGCTTTATATTCTGCAATTAACATAGATTTGTAAGATCATACCAACACATCCAACTCGGGTGGGGTTAAGCTGGAAGTCAGGTGGGCATTCACAAGCGTAGCTGCCAGGAGTGTTCTCACAGGTCCCACTAATGCATGTCGTTGGGTCAGCACATTCATCCACATCTGAAAATACAAATATACATTTCGGAAAGGCGTTGGAGACCTGTTAGCTAGATATTTTGTTATACAACCTGTAACATATAAAATACTGAAGTGCTGTTTAATATATAATTATGTAAATATTTACTAATAAACTGTAAATTTGCTCAGAGAAGTTGGTCTCAATCTGTGCTAACATTTTCTTGGGTGAATACGTTAAAAAATCAAAATGAACAGTGGCCCATTTATTAGAGTCATTTAGCTCTCTCTTTATGGAACAAGATTTGTGGACTTGTTGCCAAATGAGCATATCAGAATTTGTGCAGCCAGCAGAAGTCCGTCAATCCTACACCATACCCACACTGCATTATGAATGGAGGCTGGTCTTTGCTTTTACAGAGCTTAGAATGTCTATTCCATAGTCTGGGACAAGAAAGGACTTAACCATTGCCAAGAAGAAGCCTTTACGGCTGGCAACACATGCTCCTGGCTCCCAATATACAGTGACCAAATGCTGTCATGTATCTACTACAATGCATTGATACTAGCAGTACTGGCAACATGGAAGTCGGATTGCTGAGGAAGACTGAACAATCCATTCTGACAAATCAATCCTTGCAATATACTACTTACATATTACTCATATTAAGTTATTATAGTCAGTAATTATGGCTAAAATGTGTTAGAGATTGTTATTTAATGCACTTTGCTGCTCACATTTTTAGAACTCTCTATATTGTAATAACCCGTCTTACCTGTGCAGTTACCACCACTTCTATCCAGTTCATATCCTGTGTCACAGTCACATCGGAA
>WWET01000598.1:251845-263597 GCA_011038615.1 Limnodynastes dumerilii
GAAGAGGCCAGGTAGATTTTTACAAGTGCCATAAACACATATGTTTGGAAGCGCACACTCATCAATATCTAAACAGAGACAAAAAACAAGATCACTTCATTAGTCTGTAAAACAAAATACATTCAGTTTACTGGATATGACTTCTCATTAATAATACAAATACTGTACTGCCCTAATGTCAAACTGCAGAAATGTTCTGTCTAGTTAAATCTAAGCATTCTTCTATAAGTTCTAAGCTAATTTAATGAATATAGAAAACTGATTTAATCATAATAAAAATGCTCACAAACCAGAAGCAACTGAAGTGAGAACACTAGTATGTTTCTAAATGGACATATTCTCATGCTTGTATTGGATAATGATTTAACCTATGTTTTTTTTTTTAGCATGACTCCTTTGTGTACTATCTGGGACACTATGGTTCAAGACTAAGGCCACACTCAGTGGTGTAGTATCTAGGTCACTCCAATACCAACATACCAATGTTTACTTCCAGGCCTGGTACCAGGAAGAAGCGTGAGAAGAGTTATCCTTGCAATAAGAAGGTGTGTGTGATATATGGAAGACAATATAGACATATATGTATAACAGGTTAAGGCTGCTTTTTACACTGTGTGCTTTAGCTGAACAAAGAAGGCCCCAAACCTCATCAGCTATTGCATGATATAGCTTAAGACATCTATTACAAAATGGCCGCACCCACACACCGTGGCACTTTGGCCAACTAGAAATCAGGACTATTTATTAAATGAAAATGTGTTGTTTTGTCAAACACAAGCACATAATTTTGTTACAGTGGCGTCCATGCTGATCATATACATTTAAATGCATCCTACCTTCACATGCTTTCCCATCAGGGCTTGGTAAGAATCCCATATCACAGTCACAGCGGTATCCCCCTGGTGCATTAAGACACTGACCATTTCCACATAAATTCAAATTTTCAGTGCACTCATCAATATCTGTTGAAAAGAACAGACACAATTATTCAACTATTTTTGTTTCCCATGCACATGATTCTTATGTGGAATGCTATGGCACAGCTTGTAGTTTGCATATATCATTACAAAAGCTGAAATTTCTTTTCCTGTTGCTGAAATTAAAAACGTGGCTCAATTTTAACTTGTATGAGTATATGTTGGCAGTAAAGATGGACAATCCATCTACCAAACTAACACTTTAATACCCTGCAAAAAAATTCAGTTACCTCACCAAGAAAGCAGCAATGGGAGATTACAAGGGGAATATGAGAAAATAAAAGAATCCGCCTAATAGATGGTTTTCTCACCATAAAGAAGAAGTCTAAGATGTCTGCCAGCAATATCTTCACGCTCATAAGTGTAAGAGGAAATTTAGACAGTGACTTACCTGTGCAAACAAATCCATCTCCTGAATATCCTTCCTTGCACAAACATCGATATGATCCCAGGGTGTTTTTGCAATTTGCATTAGGACTACACGAATGTGTTCCATTTGAACATTCATCAATATCTACAAGAACAACAATGGCATCAAACAATCATCATTATCCAATCAATCAATCAATCAAAGAAAACAAGTGGTTTAGTAGCCCAGCTGGCAAATATTGAAAAGTTACCATAGTCTGCCAAGATGTAGTTAACGTCATTAGTTTTTCTTAATTTATTTACTTCTATCACTATTACCACTTTTAGGTTTTCTGAAATGTGTGAAATGTAAGATCCTGTTAATGTATTGTGAAAGATGTATTGTTTGTACATTCTCTTATGACTGCATGTGTCATATTTCATAGCAATGAGAATACTCTACCGTAAGCTGTCCGCAAAGAGCTTCTGGAGAGTGGCCAATTGTCTAATGATATAACCGCAACATTATTGCAACTATCAAGCATTGCTTTATTGCTCAACACTGACAGATTTAGTATTTACAGATGATTCAAAGAAACTGTTTTCATTTACAGTTGCTAAAGCCACCACTATATTGCTTAATTACTCCGTATTAAAGGAGCATATTGAAGTAGAACAGGGAAGAAGTGAAGAATACTGCACCTGCACATTTGACACCATTTCCTACCCATCCGGGGTTGCAGCTACATTTAAAGCTTCCTGGGGTGTTTGTACACATTGCGTGCCTGTCACAGTTGTGTGCACCAATCTCACATTCATTGATATCTGCAAATATCAAGAGAAAGGGTTAGAAAGACATCTGAAAGAGGAATCTGAAAGAACACACACTCACTTGCTACATTGTTTGATTTTGTTTCTGGTGTATTTGCAGTAATGTGATATAAGCCTACTGTTATCAGACAAGCTGGTGTTATACAAAGGATAATTACTGTTATCAGACTAGCTGGTGTTATACAAAGGATAATTACTGTTACAGTTCTTCATAATATGGCAACCATTCATTTTGGTTTTGTAGCCATCTTTTCTCTGGTTGAGAACATAATAACCATATTTACTGGTTTCAGGTTCACCATAAAAATGCTTTAAGCTTTAATAAATGTATGTGGAGGAAAATGGGCCGGATCCAGGCCCCCCGTTCGCTTTACGTACATGCGGGGGGAGGGTGAAATTACACAAGGAAGAGGGGAGTGCACGTTCCTGTCACTCCCGTCTTTCAGTAGTAGTTCTGGACGCTGATCCATTCATAACTGCTGTTCCCCGCCCCCGGCCCCTATAATTTCACAACACGTTAAGAGCCACAGGTTGACCATGACTGCCTTAAAATCAAATTTGCACTTCTAATATACTGTGCCAATTCATCCATAAGAATTATTTAATAAAGACAATGAAACAAATAATATATCATATATAGTAGAGTTAATTAAATCATTTTTAACCTTCGGTCTTAATGGAGCTGCCCCATGCTGATCCTTTGTACTCGCATTCATGCATACTATTTTCCCACAGAGCTTGAACAGCCTGTGAAATTGATATTTTGCACATTGTCCTGTTTCTGGAATGTGGAACATGTCATATTTATGAAGACACAAGGAAGGATTTGGGTGAAGATATATAAGGATCTCTGTAAAAGTCCAGGGACCTTAGGGAGATTCCTGTACTTGTTAGGAAAACAAACACTACACATATCTTGGCAATTGTACTTAAAGTAAACTCTGAAGATTCTGCTCTCTTCTTACAAGTATAGACACTACAGAAGAGCAGCCTGTACTTGAAGGCTTAATATTCAAACCAACTATATTAACCATCACGGAACGGACCCTAAGAAGCGATCTGCACCTATTTTGCAAGCGTTCACATTGTATCTTGGATAAATCTTCACTCTGGACATGTGCTCGCTTTTGTAGTTCCCAATCGGAAGGCTTTGCGACACAACTAGACTTAAAAGACACCTTCTGTGCTGGGTTGCGAACGCAAGCGGGCGTAACTTGGTATTACTATGTACAATATATCTGTACTGGCACTATGGATCCATTCTTATTATGGCTTATTACAGGAGTCGGAACTTGTGTATTAGAAGTTCATTAGTGCGAGGACTATGGATAGTGGTGCAATACGTAACTGCGGATACCTAGGTAACCATTGTTTAGCAATATGATGGCATTATGTGGTAAGGGCCATGGACCAGATCCAGACTTACTAAAATGGGGGTGTTTTTGATTGTTAGGGTTAGAAAATACCTGCTTTACCTAAGCAGCAGATGGGCAAGGACCATGGACCGGATACACAGGTCCGTCCGTTTACCCACTTACACACGCAAAGTGTGTAAGTGGAACGTTTTGAGTGGAGGGTGCATGCGCCCTCCAGATGTTACGTTACGTTAGTGTTACTAATGTTACAACCACTGTATGGAACTTAGTTGGGCAGTGCTTCCCCTGTGCACGCTAAGGTGGGCGGGGAGAAGCATGTAAATTTTACAGTGTGGATGATTACACTATCGGACAGACCACTGATCCACAAGTGTGACCTAAGGCTGCCTTAAGTCACACTTATTATGCATGAGAGATGGGAGTGACAGGGGGATTCCACTCTCTTCTCTCATGCAGAGTTTCATCCTGTATTATTTCCAATGGCAATGAAGAAAGCGGAAGCACTGCCACAATGTGGCAGAGGGGAAGTATGTATATAGTACAGTGTGGTTGTGCTTTGCACCATCCGTACCATTCAGAAGACTGGATTGTATGTCTGTATGAGCGAGGGCCTTTACCTCCCCTCTCCCATAACAAAGACTGTATCCAGGCCATGTGCTGTATTTATTAAAGTTAAATAACAATAAATAATGACAAAAAATACATTGGTTTTATGTCATTGTGGATACTGAGTGGTTAATATTTATCTGTAATAATAGTTTCACTTCTAAAACATTTGACCCCCTTATACTGAATTAATCCAATTGAACCTTGGTATAAATAACACATGTTGAGGATCGTAGTGATTTGCTCTGTGGTTTGCTCTTTACTGCAATAGGATGTTTATTAGAATTGATCCAAAGTCATTCCTCCCAGGGAAAAATGTATTCATGCAAATCTTGGCTCCCAGTGAGCGAGTCTGAAATTGATCTCCTGTCTGTCAGTTACCCAAGTATTAAGTCTCTGGGAACAATTTAGTTTAGGAAATGCAACTGTGCGTATAGTTTGCAAGAGAAAGGAAATAGATGTTTTTCAAAACAAACTAACAAACACACAAGAGTTCACAAATTTAACGGATGTGCACCTTGAATTGCCGTAACCAGCTCTATTAGGCAAACCTACAAGGCAAAGAATAGATGCACCTGAAACAATGAGTGAGCAACATGAATTCATGATTTCTTTATATTTCATTAAGTACCTATTTGGGTGCTTACTCCCCAGGTAAATATCTTTATGCTGGCACCCCCATGGCTGGAGGACATTCCCGCTTGACTTGAATACAAAATATATGCCAACTGCTCCTACGAATTGCCTTCACTCGCTAAGCGCATCTAGGTCTATTATGCTACCTCCAACATTATACAAAGACTCCTTTCACTGAATGAAATGTTTCTGCTTTCTTGGTTCACCTTTATTTATGACACATATTAATCACGACAGTGAGGAGGACATATGGACTGCATTTATTACCTGTGCAACTTCATTAATGAATTATGGGGTCCAAATGTAGCAGTGAGCATTGATTTCATTATGTAAACCATACGCTTCTGACCGCTCGGCATGAGCCACAAGATGTGAACCCTAATCATGCCAGATGTGCTAACTGAAATAGCTATAAATGAACTTTATTTTTTTAGCTGCAAAAGATCTCATTGGGTACTAGGAACAAAATGATGATGGAACATCTAAATATTTTTCTTGATGTGAAAGATGTTTTTTGTTTATTAAATTATATATTGTTCCAAAAATAAAAACTGCTTAAATATATCATAAAAGAAAAACAGGACAAACCAGTAAACTTTATTGCTAAATCGATTATTTTATATATTTAACAGATTACGTAACGCTTGCTACAGGCCGTTTATCTGTTACAGTTGCACTATACCTCTGTGGATAAGCAAAGTGATTGTGCAACCTCTCCTCCAAATTCTACTTAGAAGGGAATAGTCGTCTGTGTGGGATGGGAATGCACTGCATGAAAGTGGGTGGCTGCTAACCAGTTAAGAAAATAAAACATGTTTGTTTGTTAATATGGAAACAATCTATAATAACAAGGGAATTGAAATATGTAGACCAACTTTAATGGAACCCAAAGGATATCTATCTAACTGTGGATCTTTTGGGCAAAACTGTAACATCTTTAGAGTCTTAAAACTTTAAATTATGCCTAATGCCTACAAAGTAGAAGGTTTTAAATTCTGAACTAATGCAGAGATGTATTAAAGCATTGTAAGCTACTGATATGGCTGAGGCTTGATGCATTCTGTGCCTCCCTTAAGTACATATATTATGTGTTATACCACATTATCACATGCAGTTACTCTTTGCAAAACAATATAGCATGGTATTTACCAAAAGTTTTATTTTACATAATAAAGTCAATAAAATGATGATTGTTGAGGGCATGCCACCCAAAATGTTGACAGGTGAATATTATGTTAGTATTAGCCAAATGTCTGTCAATGAGAGAGGGAGGGTTTCACAGTCCTTCCAGTTGTGGGCGACTGTAAACTAAGCAATGATTGGCAGATTTCGGGCAGTGCGGCTGAATGGCTGTGAGTACGAAGCTAGGCGGTCCTGGGTGCAATAGGGAAGTGTTCGATGGCTTGGTTTTATATTGATGCCGTTGCACGGGGGCACGGAACGCATTACTGAAGGAGAGCAATGACATGGTACCTGCGCTTAGTGTCTCTGCATCCAGAGCCATACTATTGCATCTCCCTCTGGTTACAGCTGTAATGTGAACGAGAGAGGTCTGACACAGAGACATTAGCAGGCACTTCATCTCTTTCCACTGAGGACTTCAGCGGGTAGGATTGTGTTGTTGACTGGTGGGGCACTTGGGTTGGGGGTGGTGACTGGTGGTCACTTAAGTGGGGAGTTTTGGTGTCTGGTGGGTCTCTTGGGGTGGGGGGGATTTGAGGGTAGCAAATCTGCTCCCGACCGCTGCACATGCGCAGTTGCGTCACAGCAGTGAGGGCGCTACTGCACATGCTTATAACAGTGAAGAGTAGAAAGGCTTTTATAAATATAGATTACATATATTTTTTACACTTCTGTAGTTTTACAAGGTGTCTGCATTACATTACGTTTACAGTTGTTACAGACAAATACTAACATAATACTCAACTTTCAACATTTTGACTGTCGATACTTCATCCCAGACCCTTTCAATGTACACTGCTCAAATGAATAAAGGGAACATTAAAATAACAAATCCTAGATCTGAATGAATGAAATATTCTTATTAAATACTTTGTTCTTTACATAGTTGAATGTGCTGACAACAAAATCACACAAAAATTATCAATGGAAATCAAATTTATTAACCCATGGAGGTCTGGATTTGGAGTCACCCTCAAAATTAAAGTGGAAAAACACACTACAGGCTGATCCAACTTTGATGTAATGTCCTTAAAACAAGTCAAAATGAGGCTCAGTAGTGTGTGTGGCCTCCACGTGCCTGTATGACCTCCCTACAGTGCCTGGGCATGCTCCTGATGAGGTGGCGGATGGTCTCCTGAATGATCTCCTCCCAGACCTGGACTAAAGCATCCGCCAACTCCTGGACAGTCTGTGGTGCAACGTGGCGTTGGTGGATGGAGCGAGACATGATGTCCCAGATGTGCTCAATTGGATTCAGGTCTGGGGAACGGACGGGCCAGTCCATAGCATCTATGCCTTCATCTTGCAGGAACTGCTGACACACTCCGCCACATGAGGTCTAGCATTGTCTTGCATTAGGAGGAACCCTAATATTTAATAAGAATATTTCATTCATTCAGATCTAGGATGTATTATTTTAGTGTTCCCTTTATTTTTTTGAGCAGTGTATAATTGCAGGCACATGACAGCTCTTTCACATGTGAGCGATTGCCTAGAGAACTCTCAACACGACCAATAATATCACCATTATCTACAGATTGTGATCACATCAAAATATTACTATCATTACCCGGGGACTGTCCTATGGGCAACTTATTTCCACTGTACCTTAGAATCTATTCTATTACTTATTGGCTAAGGAAAATGCACATTGCAATTCAAATTGGCTGTACCACAGACAGAATAAATGTCAGGCTTTTGATTTATAAGTCAGATTAGCAATGTTTTGGATTGAAATAAGCTTGCATGTCAGTAACAGGCAGTGACTCCAGATGTGAAACGTATGGTATGTGTTTTAGTGCTAAGCTGAGAATGTCTTCAGTACATTTCATCTCTAAACTTAAGTACAGAAAACCACAGTGAAAGGTTGCCCTGCAGTTTCTAGGAAAAATAAGGGAAACAGCTTTTAAATTCTTCCTGTTGCTATGCTCTCCAAATAAGAAAAGTGATTTGCCGGTACTCATTTTAATAACAAAATTGTCAGCTAAATCAACTCCTTAAAAGGCCCAATTCTGTGCTTTCATATACTCCAGTCGGGAAGATCTAGGACAGACATGGCCGGTCTGTGGTTTCCTAAGGCCCTTTGGCATTTTCCATTAGCTATCAGCTATGCCTAAATTCTTAGACCATGCTGGAATTTGTATTTTCACAACACCTGGAGAGCCACAGATTGGCCAAGAGGAATGATGTACGTGTGTAAGATTTTTGTTTATTGGCATGTGACTGATAGATATGTATGGCTAGAAACACTAATAAAGATAGGGAAAATTGTCTAAAACAAATTTAGGTTGCCATTAAAAACCACTAGAAGCGTTTTAATAAATGATCATTCTGATTCCTTCAATTAATTTTCTTACACATGATTTCCACATGTATATTCTACATGTCAGGCAGACGTCAAGGATCCCAACATAAATAAACTATTGATTTGCTTATTCCACATTAATACTGAGTGTATTGATATTTTACTATATAACTTGCTTTATCACTTCTAGGCACAGAGGAATCATGTAAGCAATATACTGTCTGGCACGGAATGAAGCATTCAATGTCCCTGACTGAAGTGGTTAGAACATAATAGATAAGATTAATAATTTCCCTCCCTAAACATCCATCTTCTTCCCCTGACAGCATTATGTGGTAAGACATGGGTAAGAACTCCCCTCTGAGTGTATTTGTTACACACAAGTATCTACACGCAGTCAGCTTAAAATATGATCCGAAACGTCAAACAGTTTCAGCCATCTAAAAACGGTAATTGTCTGGGTAGGATATAGCATATTGGACTGGTTATTATACATTGTTCACTATTCACTATATAAAAAGAAGATTATTATTATTATGGATCCCAGGAGGAGGTGGCCCAAGAAGCCGGGCAATTTCCCACCAAGGAAAGGTTCAGTTATTGGTGCCATACACCTCTCCTGCTGGGACCGATATTCCTCACAGAAAGGGGAGCCTTTCAGTTAGCTGATTGCCTCAACTTTTAATATCAGACCAAATAATCATAGCAGAGTGTTTCTGGTACGTTTATATGGCATTTGAAAAATGTATTTCACCCACTAACTACAGCGATTATTTGCCCAATCACCCGATAATTGGATGATCAGGTCGATATTCATTCTACTGTATGGCTACCTTTACTGTCCAAAAACCATTTGAGATTTTGTTCCAGGCTGAAGGATTACTCTACAGAAGAAAAGAGCAGTAGCTTGGAAAACAAATACTATACTCAAAAATCTGTAGTGTATACTAGTGACCTGTGCATCCAGTATTAGTGTATAGAAGAATAGAAAACAGTTACCTGTGCATCCGGTAATCCCTTTCTTGCCTGAGTAGCCAGGATTGCAATGGCAGATGAATGAGCCTTTGGTATTCTCACAACTTCCACTTAGACAGATGTTTAGATGTAGTTCACACTCATCAACATCTGAAAGAAAATACACTTGTCATAAAGGATGAAAACAATTAAATACACATCTGTATACAGTACAGGCTTCCAAAAGATAGTGTTACATAGCCACAGGGACACATACGAAGCCGCATGTGACAGGTCTCTGCTCTTTCCAACAATAAAACTCATGTAATACAACACATAACCCCTTTGTGTGCACATTTCTCAGTGTATGCCGTAATGTTTATATCCAGAGTAATCTAGATTGTGTTTTTGTTTAACAAGCCTAGGCACAGCATAGGAGTAAAAGATATCAATCAGGAGCTCTATGTTATACGTAACTCACCTAGACAAGTCTTCATATCAATAGATGCCATGTAACCATCATAGCAAAGACAGCGGTACTCTCCAGGTATGTTTGTGCACTGCCCTCCATCACAGATATTTGGATTCGTTTCACACTCGTCAATATCTAAACAGAAGCAAAAACAAATACGTTTTAGCACAATTACAAATATTTCTGCAAAAGCTTAAAACATTAAAATTGTACTAAAACATAGATTTAATAGACTGCAAATTAAAGTGATTCTAAACCCAATATAACTGTAACTAAGTATGTTCTACATATGTTCAATTAATTTAAAACCAAGACAGCCCTGAGTATCACAAAATCATTCAGCAGTTCTTAACTGTATAAAGACAAATATTTGTGACAATGGACCTGATCCAGACTTAATAAGGACAGGCAATTCACGTGTCCGGTATTCATAAATTTGGCTGTTGGTATGCGCTGTGCATCCGCGCGGCAGATACTGTACAATTACTCATTGTAACTCTGATCGTACGTAACTTGTGCGCAGTTCTGTATGATATACATTGTGGTTGATAGGAGGCATATAAATAGTACAGTATGGGCTGGATTAGGCAATAACGTATGACAAGGCATTATATATAACCAGAGATAAGCAAAGATAAGGTAAGGTAGGGTTCTGAACATGTAACTCAGCTAAGTTACATACGTGCAAGGGGAGTGCCAGAGGTAGTGCATTATCCTTAGGTGAGCTTGTGTATGTAAAACAACCTTAAGTCTGGATCAGGCCCAATTTGCTTACTGAATCCTCCGTTCCAATCTCATCCTCAAATCCATGCATCCTGATTAGACGCTGTCTGCTGTCAGTTCTGCGCATGCTCACACATGGTTGCTACACGATGCAATCACAGGGCCAGATTCAGATTTAATAATGCAGAGGGATTTACACACGTCGCTTGCGAAGGACCCCTTGCTAGTAACATCTGCACATGCGTACGTCAGCATATGCGTATGCTCCTTGCAGACGGAAATCTGTCAGGGTAGCCCATGCCTTCCACATTGCAAGACACAGCAACGACAATGGAGTTTGCCATGCATCAAGGTGGCTTTAAGCTGCTACATACAGATCTGTGCATGTACACAGAGCAATCATGGTAAGGTCATGGACACGAAAGTGCCCATAACTGCATATGAGGAAGGGGAGTGACAGGGGAGTTCTTCCATACAGAGTTCTAGACCTCTGCATGTATGTATCACGTGCTGCGGTCTGGATACAGCCCACAATCCACACTCTCCAGACTTAAGCCAAATGACGCTTTCATCAGCTATTGACGGTGGGGCTGGTTTAGGATTACTAGTGGGCGTGGCTTGCTATATTACAGAATATTCTGAAGCACTGGCATTTTATGTTTGATACAGAAAACCTAAGGCAGGCTATGGCTCTATGTGAGGGGAGTGGTTAGTGGCACGATCGCATTAGTATATGGATATTGCGACTTGCAGATCCCACCGTAACAGAATCAGAACTGAGGATCCGGTACAAGATATATAGTTTTATAATGACTTTCTGATTTTACATATTGCACTTTAAAGACAATACAAACATAATAGGGCATTTACATTTTATACATAATGTTTAGCGATAGCATTTTGGGTGACATTAGATTAAGGTAGGTTGCAGTACTCATATAGTAAGTAGTGGGATAAATTGCACATAAAGGACATTTAGTGTCATTACCTAATAAGCTAGAGGGTCCATATCATGTGAAATCATGTGGCACTGCTTCTTATTAATGGTCTGCAGTCTGTACTATGTGAAATACTTACTCACATTCCTAACCTCCCATAAAGAATAGCTTCAGACCACAGATAATTTTTACTAATTAAGGTATTTAATCCTACAAAACCACACAAAATACATTATTCTGATTGTTAACCATTGTTATTCCTGTGACATAAATTACGGTATCCTATTAATACACAAATATTTAAAAACCACAGAGGAACCCAGAGTATCAGCTGGAGCACAGACTATGAAATATAAACGTACCCCTTAATCTCTCCTGTGAGGCAGGGTTGAAAAAAAAAAAAA